>WNWK01026830.1:0-26948 GCA_009830355.1 Cherax destructor | reverse complement strand
GGTTATCTGTGTATAGTTCCAGTCAGGCAGGGGGACAGTAGAATGAGACTCGGCAAACTATTCTATAAAG
The DNA here is from genome assembly GCA_009830355.1 of Cherax destructor. Classification (NCBI taxonomy): domain Eukaryota; kingdom Metazoa; phylum Arthropoda; class Malacostraca; order Decapoda; family Parastacidae; genus Cherax; species Cherax destructor. The sequence continues at coordinate 26,878 of WNWK01026830.1, read as the reverse complement.
AGCCCCTAAACGGCATCAAGGTACCTCATACGGGTGATTAAATAACCCCTTCCCTCTATGAATTTTTAAAAAAAATTTTTTAAAACACCGATAATAATTTTCTCAACTAGCTGAAGAGCATCCACGTAAATGTTTGGTGAGACGTCAGTGAGACATATGTAGTCGTACATCCTGTGACACTTATAATCGTACAACCAGTGAGATACATGTAGCCGTACAACCAGTGAACACATGTAACCGTACAACCAGTGAGACGCATGTAACCCTACAACCGGTGAGACACATGTAACCGTACAACTGGTAGAACATTAACCGTGCCAAAAGACACTTTACCCCTACAACCAGTGTGACACATGTAACCGTACAATCAGTGAGACACATCTAACCATAAACCAGTGAGACACATGTAACCCTACAACCAGTGACACATGTAACCCTAAAACCGGTGAGACACAAAAACCCCGTAAACTAGTGAGACACATGTATCCCTACAACCAGTGAGATACATGTAACCGTAAAACCCAAATTAAACACATGTAACCCAAAAAACCGGTGAGACACATGTAACCGTACAACTAGTGAGAAAATGTAACCGTACAACTAGTGAGACACATGTAACCGTGCCAGTGAGACACATGGCCCTACAATCAGTGAGACCCATGTAACTGTACAACCAGGGGGAAAACACATGTAACCGTCTAACCAGTGAGACACATGAAACCCCCACAACCGGTGAGACACATGTAACCGTACAACTAGTGAGACACATGAAATCTATGAGACACATGCCCCTATAACCAGTGAAACACATGTAACCGTGGAACCAGTGACACATATGTAGCCCTACAACCAGGGAGACACGTGTAACCATACAACCAGTGAGAGACAGCTGTACAACCAGTGAGACACATATAGCCGTATAATCAGTGAGACACATATAGCCGTACAACCAGTGAGACATATAGCTGTACAACCAGTGAGACACATATAGCCGTATAATCAGTGACACATATATAGCCGTACAACCAGTGAGACACATACAGCCGTACAACCAGTGAGAGAGAGACAGCCGTACAACCAGTGAGACAGCCGTACAACCAGTGAGACACATATAGCCGTACAACCAGTGAGACACATATAGCCGTACTAGTGAGACACATGTAGTCGTACAACCAGTGAGATATATGTAGTCGTACAGCCAGTGAGACACATGTAGCAGCAGAGCCAGAAAGACACATGCAGCAATAGAGCCAGAAAGACACATGCAGCAATAGAGCCAGAAAGACACATACAGCAGTAGAGCCAGAAAGACACATGCAGCAATAGGACCAGAAAGACACATGCAGCAGTAGAGCCAGAAAGACACATGCAGCAATAGAGCCAGAAAGACACATGCAGCATTAGAGCCAGAAAGACACATGTAGCAGCAGAGCCAGAAAGACACATGCAGAAATAGAATCAGAAAGACACATGTAGCAGCAGAACCAGAAAGACACATGCAGCAATAGAGCCAGAAAGACACATGCAGCAATAGAGCCAGAAAGACACCTGCAGCAATAGAGCCAGAAAGACACATGTAGCAGCAGAGCCAGAAAGACACATGTGGCAGCAGAACCAGAAAGACACATGCAGTAATAGAGCCAGAAAGACACCTGCAGCAATAGAGCCAGAAAGACACATGTAGCAGCAGAGCCATAAAGACACATGTGGCAGCAGAACCAGAAAGACACATGCAGCAATAAAGTCAGAAAGACACCTGCAGCAATAGAGCCAGAAAGACACATGTAGCAGCAGAGCCAGAAAGACACATGTGGCAGCAGAACCAGAAAGACACATGCAGCAATAGAGCCAGAAAGACACCTGTAGCAATAGTGCAAGAAAGACACATGTAGCAGCAGAGCCAGAAAGACACATGCAGCAATAGAGCCAGAAAGACACATGTAGCAGCAGAGCCAGAAAGACACATGCAGCGATAGAGCCAAAAAAGACACATGCAGCAGTTCAACTAGACGGTATCTTCTGGTTGGTGATCCACCTCAGGAGACCTGTCTCGGTATTCCTCAGTATCGTAAAGGCTGAGTACCACGCTGGGACATGTAACTTATCCAGTGATAGCAGGTAAATAAAGTTTTACTCTTGAGCGTCTAAGAACTGGTTGGCCAGGGGACGGAGATGATGTACACAGACAAGATTCTTCGCTTTTCTGACGATGGATGCGTCAGGACTCTGCCTCTTGAGTACAATAAGCTTACTGTACTCTTCTGTACTCTTCAGGTGTGATCAGAACGCGAGAAGGAAAAAAACACGAGGGTTTAATTGAACAAAGTTGAAGACCAACATTTGGTACGTACTAAAGACTACTTGGAGCCATAAATAAATAGAATTGAATAACATTTCAACAGTAAATTCACTCTCAGATAGTGCACAGTGCTTACATGGACTGAGTAATGATGAAGAGACTGGTCAAAAAGAACCACCAAGAATGAAAAATTAGTAGAAAGGAAAATAAACTCCAAAAAAAATATAGAAAAAAGATGTCAAACAGTGAAACATAGAATTATCATTATCATTATTATGATTATTATTATTATTATTCACAAAATGCGCCAAACCTGTATAGGTCCTAAAAGTCTACAAGCTCTGGGGAATTTATGGCAAAAGGAAAGTGTTCCTTAAATGAACCTATGACACTATGTAACACAATTTTTGTTCCTGGTAAGTGTTATTTTCCAGCTCCTTTTATTGCAAAATAATAGAAAATGCCAATTATTCCTTTTTAAACCTTGCTTTTGTGGCTTACACGATGAATCTTTGACCAAAAAATGGCTAAATTTCAATATTTTTTGCTAGTTTTAGATGTAAAACAAAAAACATATAAAATAAAATTTACATAAATAAAATTAAATTTACACAAATTTTATTTTAAACTTTCTGAAACATATTTACAAAGTTAAAAATGAGCAATTTTTCTAGATTTACGAGCAGCAACAAATCACTTTCCCGTTTAAGCCCCCAAATATAGTCTCCTATCATGTTTTCATTATAAGATCCCTGATATCTGTGTTCAAAGTCCATTATATCTTGGTGGAAGCGCTTCCCTTGCTCTGAGTATGCTCCCATATTCTCCTTGAAATTGTCAAGATAAGCATCAAGGATATGGACCTTAAGGAACATCCTACAGCCCATCTGACAATAGCTTTTTACCAAGGTCTCAACAAGTTCCATATAATTGTCAGCCTTGTTGCCCAGAAAGCCCTGTGCTACAGCAACAAAACTCTCCCAGGCTTTCTTTTCCTTCTCTGTGAGCTTTGGAAATTCTGAGCACTAACGATTTTCCTGACCTGTGGTCCAGTGAAGATGCCAGCCTTCACCTTTGCCTCTGATAGCTTGGGAATGAAGTCTTGAAGATACTTGAAGGCTGCAGACCCTTTGTCAAGAGCTGTAACAAACTGTTTCATTAGCCCTAGTTTGATATGTAATGGAGGGAACAGAACCTTTTGAGGATCCACCAATGGTTTATGTTTGATATTATGTCTTCCTACTGAGAACTGTATCCTTTGAGGACAGTGCTTCCTCTGGTAATGTGCTGCTCTGTCTCTATCCCAATGACAAAGATAATAGGGAAACTTGGTAAAACCTCCTTGGAGTCCCATAAAAAATGCCACCATTTTGAAGTCTCCAATAACCTACCAGCCATACTTATCATAGTTCAAAGCTTCCAGTAGAAGTTTAACACTCTTGTAGTCCCTAAGATGCATTGAATGAGCAAAGAGAAGAGATGGATACTTGTTCCCATTGTGAAGAAGTACAGCTTTTAGGCTTCTGGAAGAGCTGTCAGTGAAGTCTCAACTCATCTAGATAGTATGCAATTCCAATTGCATCAAATAGGCCTGATACATCATTACAGTAGCACAACCTGTCTTCATTAGTGAAGAAGCTTGAGAAATGTTGGTGACACTTTCATCCACCAAGTCCCACTCCTTGAGCCTTGAAATCAAAAGCTCAGCATTTGACTTTGTCAAACCAAAATCTCTGATAAGGTTATTAAGGTCTGTTTGGTTTGGGTAGTAAGGATTCCTCCCAACAGCTGTATCTGTGAGATCATAGTCTTGTTCACTGTGATCTTCATTTTCTGATTTGCTGCTTTCTTCTTCTGACGGTTGACTTCTTTCTGGAGGTGCAGGTACAGGAAGATCAGCACTGTGTGGTACTGGTACAATAAAAGAGGGAAGGTCTGGATAAGAAATAGCAGGAGCATTTTTCCCAGTTCGGTGTTTGGCAGGATCCACCAGGCAGAAGTAGCAGTTGGTGGAGTGATCAGTGGGTTGACGCCATATTCTAGGAACAGCAAACTTCATGGCTCTTTTTCTCCTCTATACCATCCTGTAAAAGAAGAAAAGAGTTAGTTTCTGTTACATACATTTCATTTAAAAAATGTTCCTATTCAAGATTTTACCCTTCATATAACTAATAACTTTCTTACCTTCCAATGTTTTCTTACAATGCTCACAAGCAACATGAGGTGCCCAGGTCTTGTCTTGGTCCTCAACTGGCATGCCAAAATATGCTTTGTAAGCTTCACACATTTTTTTTAGATGCTGTTACAGAGAACTTTGCTCTTGTCTTAATGAATTGACCACATATATAGCAGAATGCATCTGGAGAATGTTTGCAGCCTCTTGATGCCATTTCACTTCTGATGTGTCTTCTCAGGCAGCCAGAACTGAGCTGAATGCTGGTTTATGAGTCCCTGTTTTTATATTTGCCAAGGAAAAGCCTAGAACATAATACTTTTACATCAGTCTTTCTTGAAAGTGTTCCAGAAGTGTCCTGACCACTAAAGCAAAGTTTTGGGATCTTAATTGTTTTTTTTAAATTTTGTTTAGTTGTAAAGAATTGGAAAATGATGCCTATTTACCGGGAACACGACAGAAGTGATATTTTGTTACATAGTGTAATCTAACAAGAAAAGCCAAAGGTTGTGTGATAAGGAAGATTCAGTCAAAAAACTCAGAGACTGTCAGCGGCAGTAAAGCAATGGCAAAGAACTACAGACCAATAGCGCTAACGTCCCATATCATAAAAATCTTTGAAAGGGTTCTAAGAAGCAAGATCGCCACTCATCTAGATAACCATCAATTACACAACCCAGGGCAGCATGGGTTTAGAGCAGGTCGCTCCTGTCTGTCCCAACTACTGGACCACTATGACAAGGTCCTGGATGCTCTAGAGGACAAACAGAATGCAGATGTTATATACACAGACTTTGCAAAAGCCTTTGACAAGTGTGACCATGGTGTGATAGCACACAAAATGCGTGATAAAGGAATAACAGGAAAAGTTGGTAGATGGATCTATAATTTCCTAACAAGTAGAACACAAAGAGTAGTAGTCAACAGAGTAAAGTCTGAGGCAGCTAATGTGAAAAGCTCTGTTCCACAAGGCACAGTACTCGCTCCCATCCTGTTCCTCATCCTCATATCGGACATAGACAGGGATATAAGCCACAGTGCCGTGTCTTCCTTTGCAGATGACACCCGAATCTGTATGACAGTGTCCACCGTTGAAGACACTGCAAGACTCCAAGCAGACATAAACCAAATCTTTAAATGGGCTGCAGAAAACAATATGAAGTTCAATGATGAGAAATTTCAATTACTCAGATACGGAAAACGTGAGGAAATTAAAATCTCATCGGAGTACAAAACTAATTCCAACCACACAATAGAGCGAAAAACTAATGTTAAAGACCTGGGAGTGATCATGTCAGAGGATCTCACCTTCAAGGACCATAACACCGTAGCAATCGCATCTGCTAGAAAAATGACAGGATGGATAATGAGAACCTTCAAAACAAGGGATGCAAAGCCCATGTTGACACTTTACAAATCGCTTGTTCTATCTAGGCTGGAATATTGCTGCACACTAACTGCACCTTTCAAGGCAGGTTAAATTGCTGATCTTGAAAATGTGCAGAGAACCTTCACGGCACGCATAACTGCGATAAACCACCTCAATTACTGGGAACGCTTGAAGTTTCTAAACCTGTACTCCCTAGAACGCAGGCGGGAGAGATACATTGTTATATACACGTGGAAAATTCTCGAGGGATTAGTACCAAACGTACACACGAAAATCACTCCCTACGAAAGCAAAAGACTCGGCAGGCGATGTAACATCCCCCCAATGAAAAGCAGGGGTGCCACTAGCACGTTGAGGGACAACACAATAAGTGTCAGGGGCCCAAGACTGTTCAACTGCCTCCCAGCATACATAAGGGGGATTACCAACAAACCCCTGGCTGTCTTCAAGCAGGCACTGGACAGGCACCTAAAGTCGGTACCTGACCAGCCAGGCTGTGGTTCGTACGTTGGACTGCGTGCGGCCAGCAGTAACATGAGGCCTGGTCACAGACCGGGCCGCAGGGGCGTTGACCCCTGGAATTCTCTCCAGGTAAACTCCAGGAGGAGAACAGGCAAAGTGAGGGCGCTCAGGCGCAGAAATAACGGACGGGAAAAGAGTTCCACGTACTCTTTGATATATGGCGAAATTAATCAGATGTGTGAATCAACGAGACTTGAAAATGTTCACAGAGAGGTGCTGAGCGTCACTCCTTGTGATAGCTGTGTGTTAGTCTTGCGTGGCACATGCACAGTCGTGTGAAAACAGTTTCCCAAGTGCGACTGGTGAAAAGAGGTCGACTAAGAGCCCACTTATTTTTTGATGAGAAACAGCTTGTTGTTCTCTGAGCTCGACCCTCGGCGTTGATGTCTATTCAGTATGATTCGAGATAAAACTAGAAAATAATCTGATTTGGGCAGAACCAAAGCATTGCATTGCATATTACTGGCTTTATTTTGTGGCTAAGAACGTTATATTACACGTACAATACATTATTTTTGTACCACAAAGAAATTAAAAAAAATGACTTTAGATGGACAAGTCCCGGGCAACGAAACATGAAAAAGAGTCTGCAGGTACACTGACCTGGTCACAAGAATGACCAGAGACCCTGCAAAAAACATGTATTTATGCGTTTTGAAAGTTAAGTGTGCCTAGTTTGAAAGGATCTGAAGAAAATAAGTAATATGAACACAAAGAAATATAATTAAGAAATAAAAAAATTAACTAAAGAGAAGAAGCACTTTGTATGTCAATTTTCTAATTCAAAGATAAAAATCAGTACAGGATGGATAAATTACTTTTCTCCAAAGATATATATCAAAAACTTCTATTTTCAGTTCAGTTCAGACTCACAGGTAAGGACCCACTAGGGGCGAGGGGGAAGTGGGGACAGAAGAAGAATAGCCGGTGAGAGGAAGAACTGAAGGAGAAGAGAAAGAGTCAGGACTAAACCCATCAGTCTAACTACTGGTTGGATAACTTCTATTTTAACTTATTAATCCTTTCTAACTTATTCCTAACGTAAATAATGACACTTAACTTCAGGCAGATATATTAAATAATCTTGACACACAGTATTTTAATATTGCTGACTTAACAACAATGAACAGACTTATATTATATTATTATTATTATTATTATTATTATTATTATTATTATAACAGACAACCTACGCATCACTTCACAGAACACACACTCAAGGGGAGGCAATACCAATTTGGACCTGTGATTTTTTCTCTCGTCCGATTTCTTTCATTTTAATAATAATAATAATAATAATAATAGTTTATTGAGACATGATACAAAGAATTACAATGGGTTATGAGATTACAAGAGGTGTACATGCCAAAAGCCCCTAATATGCAGAGCATTGTGGGCAGACTTAAAATTAACTTAAAACTAAATGGTAAGAATTATAGTAAACAGTTTACAATATAAGTATAGTTGAGTATTTAAGTTATGAAATTTGAACATAATTTGAACATGACATTTTTGAAACATAATAGTTTTATAATTTGGATCATTTACAGTTTTATGTCTACATAATAAAATAATTAAATCAGATTAAACAAATTAAATCAATAATTTGTGTTGCAATAACAGTTTATATGGTCATTAGATGAGTTACAAGGAGCACAAGGGTACATGAGGATGGATTTCTTTATATTAGGTTGTATTAATTATAACAGGTTTATACATTATGATATATAACAGGTTTATACATTATGAGATATAACAGGTTTATACATTATGAGATATAAGTTTCAACATTCGTAGTAGATTATGTTTGATTATTATTATTATAATCAAATAAAAGCGCTAAACCACAGGGGTATTATGTATGATAAATTGTTTTTCTTTGAGCAATTATGAAAGGGGTTTTGAGGCTAGAGGAGTAACACAGTGAATACTGTTATTTTGAGGCAGTGGAAAGTTATATAATAACTTTGTAGGTAATGTAAAATAGTGGGTATTTAGTTTTGGGCGAGTAGGTGTTTTTTTTTAGCAGAGTTTTGATGTACAGACCGGGTTTCTTTGATAATCATAGGTAATAAATTCCAAATTTTTGGGCCTTTAATGTGCATTGCGTTTTTGCATAGTGTGAGGTGGACGCGGGGAGCATGGAAGAGTGATCTGTGTCTTGTGTTATGTTCATGTGTCCTGTTAAGGTTGGTTAGGAGAATTTTGAGTTGTGGGTTAATATTTGAGTTTAGTGTTTTATGTATGTAATAGGCACTGTAAAAAGTATGGATGTCTTGTATGGTGAGTAAGTTCAGACTTTTGAATATTGGTGGAGCATGTGTAGTGATACTGCTCTTGTGGGGAGCCGCTGCAGGACACAATACGGCACCACCTCAGGGGCCCCTTACAATAACAACAAACAGTACGGCGATGGCCCAGCATGGCGTGTGGTCTCTCTTACACAGATACATTCGTGATGCAGATTACATGGTAAGCTTAAATATGTCGCCAGTAGCTATAGCTTTTCTGAGGACATATGCACCTTACATCACCTGTCCTGCAGCAGCAGTCATTAGATGTATTTTCTTCTGTTGCAGACATGTACCATGGAATTTGTGTTCAATAAAGCCTAGGAATAAGGCCTGTGTTTTTATCACAACAATTTATTGAACACAAATATCCTGGGCTACCTGGTGGCGATTCTGAGCTAGACTACACCGCAACATGGAGCGTTTACTGAAACCAGAGAGGCTAGATTCTGACCCCAGTGTATCAACGGCTGCTCAGGAATGGAAGCACTGGTTTAAGACTTTCGAAAACTTCTTGAGAGCCTTTCCTCAGGAAGATCTAGATAAACTAAGCCTGCTCATCAACTTTGTGTCACCTAAAATCTATGAGGTTATTTCTGAGTGTAATACCTATGAAGAGGCTATCAATGCCCTCAAGTCTCAGTATATTAAGCCCACAAATGAAATCTTTGCACGATATCGTCTTGCAACTCGCCGCCAGCAGATTGGTGAATCCTTAGAGGAATACTTTCAAGCATTGAAAATATTAGGTAAGGACTGTAACTTCCGAGCGGTGACAGCTTCTCAGTATTGTGAAGAGTCCATCAGGGATGCTTTTATCAGTGGCCTGCAATCACCAATAATAAGGCAGCGTTTATTGGAGAATAAAACTCTGGACTTAGCCACTACCCTTGACCAGGCAAGAGCATTAGATTCAGCCCAGAAGAATTCTGAAGTGTACAGTACTACCCAGCCTTCTCGAGTGGTAAGTGCTGTAACTCCCGACCAAGACTCTTTTAATGAAGTTACCGTGGAACCTGCTTCAGTGACAGCAGCTGCAGGCACAAAGTGTTTCTTTTGTGGTTTTCAAGACATCCACGTCCAAAGTGTCCGGCTCGTGAAGCAATGTGCCATCAATGCCATAAGAAAGGTCACTTTGCTAAAGTATGTCGTGCTAATACATCAACAAGAGCTAGTGCTTCTACGCATTCCGACCAGGCGACTCTAGCAACAGTGACTTCTGCGGCTGCTCCAAATTCACTGTCAAAGGCAGTTGTGAAAGTGTTCATCAAAGGAACAGAAGTAGATGGTCTGATTGACAGTGGCAGCTCAGAGAGTTTCATCAACCTTGACGTAGTTAAACGCCACTCCTTGACGGTACATCACTCATCAGGTACCGTTTCCATGGCATCAACATCTCTCTCTATTCAGACGTTAGGGTTTTGTAAGGTAAACCTTAGAGTTAATGGCAGGGATTATCAAGATGTACATTTAGCTGTTCTGCCACAACTGTGCTCTGATGTGATCCTTGGTCAGGACTTTCAGAAGCGTCATGGTAGTGTTACCTAACATATGGAGGTGAACTGCCTCCTCTCGTTGTCTGTGGTCTTAGCACTTTAAGGGTAGACCCACCAAAGCTGTTTGCGAATCTTACTGCGGATTGTCATCCTATATCAGCTAAGTCACGCCGCTATTCTTATGAAGATAGGATGTTCATTGAGAAAGAAACTCAGAGGCTGCTGAAGGAGGGTATTATAGAACCAAGTAATTCTCCGTGGCGTGCACAGGTCGTTGTTGTCAAGGATGATTATAGGAAACGGAGGCTGGCTATCGACTATTCTGAGACAATCAACAAATTTACACTTCTTGATGGGTACCCTCTACCTCGAATTGATGATACAGTGAACAAAATTGCTCAGTACTATGTGTTTAGCACAATTGATCTACGAAGTGCCTATCATCAAGTCCCTATAAGGAATGAAGATAAACCATACACAGCGTTTCAGGCTAGTGACGGCCTCTATCAGTTTACCAGAGTCCCTTTTGGGGTTACCAATGGGGTAGCCTGTTTCCAACGAATTATGGATTCACTCATTCAGGAAGAGCAACTTATGGGAACTTATGCATATTTAGATAATGTTACCATTTGTGGCAAGACCCAGGAGGAACATGATGCAAACCTTGATAAGTTTTTGGAAGCTGCCAAGAAGAAAAATATCAGTTACAATGAAGAAAAGTGCACTTTTTCCACTAAAAGGCTTAACATCCTTGGTTATGTGGTGGAAGGAGGTGCAATATCCCCAGACCCTGAAAGACTTCGACCTCTACGGGGAAATTCCAATGCCCCAAGACAAAAAGTCACTCCGAAGAACTCTTGGTCTTTTGCTTATTACTCACAGTGGATCTACAACTATTCAAGTAAAGTTCGCCCACTGAGTGCTACCACGATATTTCCTGTGACAAAGGAAGCAGAAACTGCTTTCTATACTCTCAAACAGGACATTGAAAGCTCAGTAGTTCAGGCCATTGATGAGTCCCTACCATTCGAGGTGGAAACGGATGCATCTGAAGTTGCCATTGCTGCAGTCCTATCTCAGGCAGGACGTCCCGTAGCTTTCTTTTCAAGAACTTTTCAAGGATCAGAGAAGTGCTATGCTGCTGTAGAAAAGGAAGCCCAGGCCATAATAGAAGCAGTTCGCCACTGGAGGCATTATTTAACAGGCAGACATTTCACCGTAAGGACTGACCAACGGTCCGTGATGTATATGTTTGACAAGAAGCACAAAAGTAAGATCAAGAATGACAAGATATTACGCTGGAGGATGGAACTATCGTGTTATAACTTTGATATTCTGTATCGACCGGGTGAAGAAAACATTTCACCTGATGCATTCTCTAGGTCCCACTGTGGAGCAGCATGTCATGATTTGCAATCACTCTCAGAGCTCCACAAGGCCTTGTGTCACCCAGGAGTTACACGCCTGTATCATTTTGTTAAATCTAAGAATATGCCCTACTCAGTGGAAGAGGTGCGACAAGTGATCAGATCATGCAGAGTATGTGCAGAGTGCAAGCCAAACTTTCACCAGCCAGAGAAAACTCATCTCATAAAAGCCACCCAGCCCTTCGAGAGACTGAATATAGATTTCAAAGGACCTCTACCAAGCATAAACCAGAATAGGTATTTCCTTAACATAGTAGATGAATATTCTAGGTTTCCTTTTGTGTTCCCCTGTGCAAATATGACTGCTTCAACTGTCATCAATTGTCTTTCCCAGTTATTCGCTATTTTTGGTATGCCGGCCTATATCCATTCAGACAGGGGATCCTCGTTCATGAGTAATGAACTTCATGAGTTTTGGCTAACAAAGGGATTGCTTGCAGCAGAACAACAAGCTACAACCCTCAAGGCAATGGTCAAGTGGAGCGGTTCAATGGTACTATATGGAAGTCAGTTACAATGACACTGAAATCTCGCAATCTACCGGTTCAACACTGGCAGACTGTCTTACCTGATGCCCTTCACTCTATTAGATCATTGCTGTGCACAGCTACTAATGCAACCCCTCATGAGAGACTCTTCAACTATTCACGTCGTTCCTCTACGGGAGCCTCCATGCCCACCTGGTTATGTCACCCTGGACCCATTCTCCTGAAGAGTCACCGTAGGATGAACAAGACGGATCCTTTAGTGGAAGAGGTAGAGCTCCTACAAGCTAATCCGCATTATGCCCACATTCGCTACCAAAATGGTGAAGAGACTACTGTATCTACAAGACACTTAGCCCCAGTTGAAACCAAAGTTAGTGCGGAATCTCAAGATACACCAATAGATGTTGTGAAAGATGCTTCGGTTTCTCCAGGAAGCCTTTTCAGGCTACCCCTATTGAAATAGAGGACGCCGCTCCAGCAGATAGTCAAACCCCACTAGAAAATACCGAACCCGGTGAAGAGGCTCAAGGGCTACGAAGGTCTGGACGTACACGTCACCCACCTAACCGTTTAGAGGATTACTGTATCTGATATTTTAGAAGGGGGAGATTGTAGTGATACTGCTCTTGTGGGGAGCCGCTGCAGGACACAATACGGCACCACCTCAGGGGCCCCTTACAATAACAACAAACAGTACGGCGATGGCCCAGCATGGCGTGTGGTCTCTCTTACACAGATACATTCGTGATGCAGATTACATGGTAAGCTTAAATATGTCGCCAGTAGCTATAGCTTTTCTGAGGACATATGCACCTTACATCACCTGTCCTGCAGCAGCAGTCATTAGATGTATTTTCTTCTGTTGCAGACATGTACCATGGAATTTGTGTTCAATAAAGCCTAGGAATAAGGCCTGTGTTTTTATCACAACAGCATGTTGTCTAGAATGGGAATTTGTTATCATTCGGAAGTACTGTTCATTCCTCTTATTGTGTGTAAGTTTCAGTAAGATAGCCAAAAAAACAACTGAAAAAAAATATTTACTGGAAGTGATATTTGGAAATTAAATGGTCCTAAATGGCACTACGAAAGGTGGTTTTGAGACTTGGTACTCAAAAAACCATCCTAATGCGATATTCCTGCGATTGCAGCACCTGCTAATATATTATCTTTATTCAACAAAAAATTAAAGTTTCTAGGTTTTTGACATGTTGCAAAATATCTTGCCCTTTAGTCCCACACAAATCCCAAAATATTTGGAATATTTCCGTGCTGCAGTTGAAAAAATGTAGAACAATCATTGATTTATGATTTCTGTTAAAATAACTTAAATTACTGCAATAATAAAGGCTCACTTATTTAAAATAAGTCAATAACTTACTTCCGAGATATTCACCGAAAACGCAAGCAGGCTTTCTGACTTTGCTTAGAATGTCTTTTTTCCGAGAAAATCGCGATTTTTTTCTTATGAAAACAGTGAACTAGTGCAGTTAGCCTTACTCACATATCGTTTTCTCTTATTCAGAACCAAAGAAAACGGATAGGGACAGGGATAGTTATTATATCTCGCTACACACACAACCCGCACGTTTCGGTCCGACTTGGACAATTTACAAAGTCACACTAACACAAAGAACAGGTAGTAGTTGAAGTGGTAGTAGTAGTAGCGGAGGCTACTACTACTACCTGTCCATTGTGTTAGTGACTTTGTAAATGGTCCAAGTCGGACCGAAACGTCGTCGTAAAGTAAGCTCCTCTCTTTTTTATATGTGAGGGTTGTGTGTGTATTGTTCCAGTCACGGTATTGTGACTTTTTTGTTATTTATATCTCTCTTTCGCGGTCAGGGACAACTCTACATAGTATGGCCGATTTTATTCATTCTAGAATATATATCATGTTTCTATGTTATTTATATTGTTTATTATGTCATATTAGATCAATTATGACACTCTCTCAAATTCTAGGCACCCACAAATTGTAAAAACTAGAGATATTGCCCTGGTGGCCTGGTGGCTAAAGCTCTCGCTTCACACACGGAGGTCCCGGGTTCGATTCCCGGCGGGGTGGAAACATTTCAACGTTTTTCCTTACACCTGTTGTCATGTTCACCTAGCAGCAAATAGGTACCTGGGTGTTAGTCGACTGGTGTGGGTCGCATCCTGGGGGACAAGATTGAGGACCCCAATGGAAATAAGACAGTCCTCGATGACGCACTAACTTTCTTGGGTTATCCTGGGTGGCTAACCCTCCGGGGTTAAAAATCCGAAGAAAATCTTATCTTAACTATGCCGAATGAAGCCCAACTACAGCCTATTGATACAGTTAACAAGATAAATAACTTTTTCTCAACCATAGGATCAAATCTCGCCAGTAAAATCCCAGGTACCAATGCCCGAGCAAGCGATTACTTAGATGGGAATTTCCCAACCTCCTCCTATCTTGCACCAACCGAGCCCACAGAAGTCACTACAATTATTAAGTCACTTAAAAATAAATCAGGTAATATGGCTCAAGTTCCTCCAATATTATACAAACGAGCGTCTCATGTTCTCTCACCTGCTATTTCATTACTCTTTAACAAATCACTAGAAACCAGCACTTTCTCGGCACTACTCAAGATAGCAAGGGTCACACCAATACACAAAGGTGGGGACCCCACATATGTAAACAATTACAGGCCAATATCAAACTTACCGTTGCTATCCAAAATCTTCGAGAAACTTATATACAAGAGATTATATTCATTTATAACAGCGCAAAGCATCCTCAGCCCCTGTCAATTTGGCTTCGGGAAAAGCAAAAGCACGAACGACGCAATTGTAATAATGCTAGACCTGGTTTACACAGCACTGGGAAAAAATTAATATCCATTAGGACTCTTTATCGACCTAAGGAAAGCTTTTGACACAGTAGACCACAGCATCCTACTCCACAAACTTGATCATTATGACATATTTCAAATCCTACCTTACTAACAGGCAGCAGTACGTCCCTATTAAGGACACAACCTCATCAATAAGACCACTAATATAAGAAATGGTTATAACTGACCATAATTTTTAAAGGGGTGGACCGGTAAGGCAGCGGAAGGCCTCGGTCAGATGACCAAAAGCTCCAACGCCGGGTCATCATCTGACTAAGACCCGCGTCAGGACACACTTGTCCTGTTTCCTGACGAACCTTACCTAACCTAACCTAATAAAACCACTGGATACTGGAGTACCACAGGGAAGTGTCCTTGTTGCCCTGCTCTTCCTCTTATACATTAATGATCTTCCTAATATATCACAACACCTAAAACGTATTCTCTTTGCTGACGATACGACTAATGTCATCTCCCATCCTAATATTGCCTCACTCAACACTATTGTTAACAAAGAACTAGTAAAAATATCAACGTGGATGACTGCCTATAAACTTACACTTATATTGACAAAACCTTCTGCATTCTGTCTGGGAACAGAACAGGTGTTGCCCAGCTGAACATAACGAATGACAACTGTAGAAATTTGTCTTGGGACTGCCTCCTTGTAAGCTGCTCCACTGGCAAGCATTGTTGACACCGACACTCTGAGATTACTCCTCTCAGGCTCACAAGTGGCTTATGGGACAGATTTCCAAATAACTGCAGCTGCGAGAATTCCCCACCTACATGCACCACTAAAAGGGGGTTAACTTACTTGATGGAGAAGAAATTGTCACCTAGTCTTCCAAACTCTCTAAGCTTTAGTCCCCTTCAAATCGATGACAGGCAGACATTGCTATGTTCTGCAAGAATTCAAGTTGTATTAGTGTCCTCTCTGAAACTCAGAAATCTCTAACTCCAATGGGTTATCTTCTAAGCAATATCTAAGCAGTATGGGACACTAGCTTCCAGACTTGTACTTAAGAGATGACACTGGTACATACCAATGTAACAGCGTCCGTCTGCTCGAGACCCACAGTTAACTCACTCACGTTTCCCCCAGAAAACTGGCCAGATACTGAGAGAAAGAAAGTTATTGTCTTACTGTAGTGGGTCTGGATGGAGAAAGATATCCACAGTACTTCTGGATGTCTTCTCCGAGATTCCCAGGTCTGATGTTGGAGACACGTGGGTTTGCCGTGCAGCTGTATACGGACATTGATTCTTGTACCCAGGTGTTGCCAAAGAGATAAGCTATTTTTCTACATGATTAACTCAATTTCCATAATTTTTCTATTTTTTTTTTTTTTTGTTCGCGATTGGATTGTACATGTCAGCTCCCCAACACAGTGATAGTGCGATATCATGACAAACGTCAACATGTAGTACCTCATTACTTCATATTAAGATGATGTGGCTATATTTTAACCTCATTATACAAACTCAATAAACTATTATCCAGAGAGCTGAGGAGGGGTTGTTGAGATGGTTTGGACATATAGAGAGGATGGAGCAAAATAGAATGACTTCGAGAGTGTATAAATCTGTAGTGGAGGGAAGGCGGGGTAGGGGTCGGCTTAGAAAAGGTTGGAGGGAGGGGGGTAAAGAAGGTTTTGTGTGCGAGGGGCTTGGACTTCCAGCAAGTGTGCGTGAGCGTGTTAGATAGGAGCGAATGGAGACAAATGTTTTTTTAGGACTTGACGTGCTGTTGGAGTGTAGGCAAGGTAACATTTATGAAGGGTTTCAGGGAAACCGGCAGGCCGGACTTGATTCCTGGAGATGGGAAGTACAGTGCCGGCACTCTGAAGGAGGGGTGTTTATGTTGCAGTTTTGTAGCTGTAGTGTAAGCACGCCTCTGGCAAGACAGTGATGGAGTAATGATGAAAGTTTTTCTTTGTCGGGCCACCCTGCCTTGGTGGGAAACGGCCGATGTGTTAATAATAAAAAAAAAAAGTCTTAGAATCTAAGTTGAAACAATTAAACAAAATAAATATAAATATGAAAACAACAAATACACAACAAATAGGCTTTACTCTTAAAACACACACACACATCTCCTGAGGCGCACATCAACCAAATAACTGCTGCAGCATATGGGCGCCTTGCAAACCTAAGAACAGCATTCCGACATCTTAATAAGGAATCGTTCAGGACACTGTACACTGTGTATGTTAGGCCCATACTGGAGTATGCAGCACCAGTTTGGAACCCTCACCTAGCCAAGCATGTAAGGAAACTAGAGAAAGTGCAAGGTTTGCAACAAGGCTAGTCCCTGAGCTAAGGGTATGTGCTATGAGGAGAGGTTAAGGAAATCGACCTGACAACACTGGAAGACAGGAGAGAAAAAGGGGATATGATAACGACATAAAATACTGAGAGGAATCGACAAGGTGGACAGAGACAGAATGTTCCAGAGATGGGACACAACAACAAGGGGTCACAGTTGGAAGTTGAAGACTCAGATGAACCACAGGGATGTTAGGAAGTATTTCTTCAGCCACAGAGTTGTCAGGAAGTGGAATAGTCTGGGAAGTGATGTAGTGGAGGCAGGATCCATACATAGCTTTAAGGAGAGGTATGATAAAGCTCATGGAGTGGGTAGAGTGACTGAGTAGTGGCCAGTGAAGAGGCGTGGCCAGGAGCTGTGACTCGACCCCTGCAACCACAATTAGGTGAGTACACACAAACACACACACACACGAATACACATCACAAACGACCACACGAAAATACATAAGTTTTTATTTCTGTGGTGACCTAAAAAAAAGGTTGCCAAAGAACAGGACAGAACCAGGGGACTGGTGGATGTGCCTGAGAGGGAAGATTGGGTGGCAGAGCTCATGAAAAGGGAGGAAGAGTGGGGAAGGAAGCTACCTCGAGTTTACCTGGAGAGGGTTTTGGGGGTCAAACCCCCCACGGCCTGGCCTCGTGGTGGATCAGGGTCTGATAAACCAGGTTGTTACTGCTGGCTGCACATAAACCGATGTAAGAACCACAGCTCAGCTGATCAGGTACCGACTTTAGGTTCCTGTCCAGCGCCTGGGAGGCAGTTGAACAGTCTTCGGCCCCTGACACTTATTGTGTTGTCTCTCAGTGTACTCGTGGCTTCCCTGCTTTTCAGTGGGGAAATGTTGCATCTCCTGCCGAGTCTTTTGCTTTTGTAGGGAGTGATTTTCAGGTGCAAGTTTGGTACTAATCCCTCTAGGATTTTCCAAGTGTATATTATCATGTATCTTTTTTGCCTGCATTCCAGGGAATACAAATCAGAGACTTCAACTGTTCCCAGTAATTTAGGTTCTTTATCATACTTATGCGTGCTGTGAAAGTTCTCAATACATTCTCCAGGTCAGCAATTTCGCCTGCCTTGAAGGGGGCAGTTAGTGTACAGTAGTATTCCAGCCTAGAGAGAACAAGTGATTTAAAGAGAATCATCATGGGCTTTGCATCCTTTGTATTGAAGGTTCTCATTATCCATCCTACTACTTTTCTAGCTGATGACGTAAATATATTGTTGTGGTCTTTGAAGGTGAGATCCTCTGAAGAGCTGTAGAAGAGCTTAGCAAGAAAATGGAGGAGAGAATAGCTGCAAATAGCAGGAAATGGGAGCTACAAGCCACAGCAGCAGAAGCTTAGAGTTTAGAAGAGGAACTAAAAAATCCAAAACAGTCCAAAGAGCCAAAGAACAGTACAGGCATGACACTGGGAACTCCTACATCAGTCACAAACCTGATGACTGTAGAGATTCTATGTGGTGGCCCTATCAGACCACCGTGGAGCCTGGGAAAGATATGGAGCACACCAGGAACAAATGAGCGGACATGAGATAGAAAAAGATTGAAGGAGGAATGCTGCAATGGAGGCAACTAAATCGACTTAGGGGATGCAAAGGAAATGCAGTGGGAGGATGAAAGGAGAGGTCAGTTTTGTTTACAGGCTCCAGGAAGTTGAAGAGGAAACTTATGAAGCAAGAAGACAGGAGGAGAAAAAAGCAATTGAAAGTATCATGAAAGCAATAGGAGAGGACATAAAACAGTTGACAAATTTTCTGTGAATAGGGTGGTTTGTAAAAGGAAAAAACTGGCCAGAGTGATTTTCAAGGCAGAATCGGCTTGAAACAGGATCCTGCAGGAGAAAGCGCAAGTAAGGGACATACCAACGTACCAGAGGGTGTACCTCGATCATGATAGAACACAAGAGGAAAGGCAGAAACTGAAAGAGAGGGTACAAAGACGCAAGGAGGAAAGAGAGGCAAAGATGAAGATAAGCAGGAGAACCCAAACTCAGGAGGAAAAACAAATATAACCTCCTTCAGAACTACCTACAGAAGGACCTCAACCACGACAACCCCAATGCAACCAAACAATCTAACCCAAAATCCCCACACCGTACCCGCTGTCCCCACTGCCCTTCATCACAAACTCCACCCCACAGCAACCCCCCATAGTTCCCCGCCAGGTGTCCCACTCCCCCAACCCCAACGTTCTCCCCAGGCCATAGTTTTAGAAAATAAGGTAAAAGGGTTTTGGTATACGAATGCGGATGGAGTAAGAAATAAATGTGAGGAGTGGTATGAAAGTATCATAGCACTCACAGAAAGGAAACTGGGGATGATAACATACATAATCTTCCCACCCGGATATCAGATCCTGAGGAATGATAGAGGGAGCAGAGGGGAAGGAGGAGTTGCACTGCTCATCAAAAAACCTATGGGGATTTGAGGAAATAGAAGGAATGGATGAAATGGGGTGAAAGGGACTACATAGGTACAGTTCAGTCTGGGGGACATAAGGTAGTCATTGCAGTGATGTACAACCCGCCACACAACTGCGGGAGGCCAAGAGAAGAATATGAAGAGAGCAACAGGGCAATGGTGGACACACTAGCTTAGGTGGGTAGAGCAAATTTAATAGTTATGGGTGATTTCAATCAGAAGAAGATTGACTGGGAAAACCTGGAGCCACATGGGGGTCCTGAAACATGGAGAGCCAAGATGATGGATGTAGTACTGGAAAACCTCATGCATCAACATGTTAGGGACACTACCAGAGAGAGAGGTGAGGATGAACCAGCAAGACTGGACTTCATATTCACCCTGAGAAGCTTGAATATCGAGGACATCACATATGAAAGACCCGTCGGAGCTAGTGATAACGTGGTACTGAGCTTTGAATACATAGTGTGACGAGTGGAGAGGGTAACAGGAGTAGGATGGGAAAAGGAAAACTACAAAAAGGGGAAATACACAGGCATGAGGAACTTCCTGCAGGAGGTTCAGTTGGAAAGAGAATTTGTAAGAAAAAAAGTAAACTAAATAATGGACTATGTGACAACAAAATGCAAGGAGGTAGAAAAAAGGTTTGTTCCCATTGGCAATAGAAATAATGGGAAGAGTGGAACGAGTCCTTCGTTTACCCAAAGGTGTAGGGAGGCAAACACTAAGTATGCTAGAGAATGGAAAAAGTACAGAGGACAAAGGACCCAGGAAAATAAAGAGATTAGTCAAAGAACCAGAATCGAGCATGCACAGATAAGGAGGGAGGCTCTGCGACAGTACAAAAATGACAGCATCCAAAGTCAAGTCTGACCCGAAGCTGTTGCATAGCCACATCAGAAAGAAGACAACAGTCAAGGATCAGGTAATCACACTGAGGAAGGAAGGTGGGGAGCTCACAAGAAATGACCATGAAGTATGTGAGGAGTTCCACACGAGATTTAAGGAAGTATTTACAGTGGAGACAGAAAGAACTCCAGAAAGTTAGAATAGGGCGATATACCAACAAGGAATATACCAACAAGTGCTGGATGGAATACAACCGAGGAGGTGAAGAAGCTGCTAAGTGAACTTGATACCTCAAAGGCGGTGGGACCTGACATCTCTCCGTGGGTCCTTAGTGGCTGTGTGCCACTAGCAACAATTTTCAACACATCCATTGAAACTGGGCAACTACTTTAGGTATGGAAGACAACAAATGTAGTCCCCATTTTTAAGAAAGGAGACAGACATGCGGCACTAAACTACAGACGACCAGTATCACTGACTAGTATAGAGTGCAAAGTCATGGAGAAGATTATCAGGAGGAGAGTGGTGGAGGACCTGAAACGAAACAAGCTTATAAACGACAACCATCATGGATTCAGGGAAGGAAAATCCTGTGTCACAAACCTACTGGAATTTCATGACAAGGTAACGGAAGTAAGACATGAGAGAGAGGGGTGGGTAGATTGCATTTAATTGGAGTGCAAGAACACATTCGACACAGTCCCTCACAAGAGATTAGTGCAAAAGCTAGAGGATGAAGCACACATAACCTACCTGGAGTCTATCTGGACAGTATTCCGGGGATCAACGCCCCCGCGGCCCAGTCCATCCGGCTGATCTGGCACTGACTTTAGGTATCTGTCCAGGTCCCTCTTGAAGACAACCAGGGGTCTATTGGTAAGTCCCCTTATGGCTGGTGGAAGGCTGTTGAACAGTCTTGAGCCCTGAACATTTATTGTGTTTTCTCTTAGTGTACTAACGGCTCCCCTACTTTTCACTGGGGTATGTTGCATCTCCTGCCAAGTCTTTTTCTTTTGTAGGGAGTGATTTCTGTGTGCAGATTAGGGACCAGTCGCTCCAGGATCTTCCAGGTGTAGATTATGATGCATCTCTCTCGCCTGCACTTCAGTGAGTACAAATCAAGTGCTTCCAGGCGTTCCCAGTAGTTAAGGTGTTTGATGGAACTTATATGTGCAGTAAAGGTTCTCTGTACATTCTCTAGATCTGCAATTTCACCTGCCTTGAATGGAGATGTCAATGCACAGCAGTATTCCAGCCTAGAAAGAAGGATGAAGGATCATCATTGGCCTGAATGAATGTTCTCATTATCCATCCTATCAGTTTTCTCGCAGATGTGACAGTGGCACTTGTGTGAGCCTTGAAGGTGAGATCCTCAGACATTACCACTCCCAGGTCCTTCATATTACTTTTCCGCTCTATTGTGTGATTAGAGTTTGTAGTATACTCAGTTCTAATTATTATTTCCTCCAGTTTTCTATAACGGAGTAGTTGGACCAAACCCCTAATTAGCAGTCGTGTCATTAATAACCCATATACAGCCCCCAAACATAATTTACCAGTGTTACTGATTAAATTTAATCATTCATAACTATTTAAAGGTAAGTAAGTTTATTCAGGTATACACAAATACAGTTACATAGATTATCATACATAGCAGCATATGTGTAGAAAACCTAGGATAACCCAAAAAAGTCAGAAAAAGTGACTTATTTCCATTGGGGTCCATTTAATACCTTAATATTATACACTGTAGAAGATATATGTTATTATACTATAAAATATATATACTAGGAATAAGGTAAAAAGAGTTATTTACATTTACATGTGTGTTAGCTAAAAAAATAAAAAATCATTCTCCTCTCTTTCTGTCGCTACATTCATTAGGCAATACAGAAGACACTACTCCCACGGGAGGAAGGTGCCAGAGTTGGAGCTTGCTACTGTCTGCAGCTCCCAGGACTGCCGTTGGCAGACCAGAGGCCTAGCTTCTCCCTACGAGCCCCGTGAGGGTGGGGAATGTGGCTAGGCCTGGGGTCAGTTGGTCCCAGACGATGAGGGGATCCTTGTACCTCCTTCCATGGGAGACATAGGTCTCACGACACTCCCACGCCAGGGAGCCAAGGTCGGGTCACCATCTGGAAAAGACCCTGGCCGGGAGAGTACCGGCGAATCAAGAACAACAACAACAACATTAGGTACCTTTTGGCACTTTTCTTGAACTGGCTCATGCTATGACTGGTTTTGACATGTGCAGGCAGTCTGTTCCATTCCTTTATTGCTGTACAATAAAAGGTGTTTGAAGCCTGGCCACTGACTGTGGGTACTACAATGTTGTGCTCTCTCCCCCTAGTACTATGACTGCTTTGGTTCCCAGCCTTGACAAAATTGGCAGCAAGATATTCTGGACATTGTTTGTGAGCAATTTTATAAACTTGATTCAACTTAAGTTGTTTTACTCTGTCTTCAATATTCAGCATATCCAATTGTTGTAATTCATCCTGACCTAGATGCTCTCTTGGGCCCAGGTCCAGGATGAATCTTACCATTTTGTTCTGGGTGATTTGCAGCTTATCTTTCAGTTTTTTTGTCAAGACAGAGTACCATGAAGAGCAAGCGTAGTCAATATGACATTGTATAAGAGCTAGACATAGAGTCCTGCGAGCCTCAGTAGGTAGACACTGTGCTTGTCTGTAGAGGAACTTTAGTCTGGCATTCGCTTTCTTTACTACACTATTCCCTATCAATTCTCCTGACATGCATGGGTCAAAGGGGATTCCCAGATATTTTACTGAGGAAACTGAAGTGATGGATTCCCCATTACACCGGACATTAAAATTATTTATCCTTCTCAGTTTATATTTCGTGCCAAAGAGTATGGCTTCTGCTTTCCCGAGGTGTAACGATAGTTTGTTGTCTACTAACCATTTGCTACTAGTGTTAATACATTAGCTATATCTTGTGGGTCTTTACCTGACACTAACAGAGCACTGTCATCCGTATACAGTAGGAGTTTGCACTTGACACTGATGGGCATGTCATTTACATAACACAGGAATAATAAGAGACCCAGAATACTACCTTGGGGAACTCCACATGCTATCGGCAGTGGTTCTGATTCTGTTTTGTTGATTTTGACAATTTGTTTCCTATTGCTAAGATAGGCCTTTAACCAGTCTATGGAACCTATGCCGATAGCTTGAAGCTTCTTACATAATAAATTGTGGTTGACAGTATCGAAGGCCTTTTGCAAGTCTAAAGTTACCATTCCTATGAGGTTCCCTATAGACATTTCTGTTCTCATGTAATCCATCAGATTAATTAGGGAGGTGTCGGTTGAGTAAGATCTCCTAAAGCCTGATTGGTAACTATGAAGAATGTTGTTGTCACTAAGATACTTAACTACTTGACAGTACACCGTCCTCTCTAGAATTTTGGATATTACACTGAGTATACTAACAGGCCTATAGTTGCTGACATCAGACCTACTATTTTTCTTGAAGATAGGAGTAACTCTGGCCTCCTTGAACCCCTCTGGCACTGTATTAGTGGTGATGGACAAATTTATTATGTGTAATTGACTACCCAGCTCTTGTCGGGTGCGGGTGTGCTGTTCCCTGGGCTGCCACCTAGCGGTGATCAACGATAACTTCATTTTCTGTAAACATGGCGACGGCGAGCAGACGCAGGATCATCACAGTCTGTATAGATATGGTGACTGGGGCTTTGCATCCGGCTACTGCGGCTACAGTTCTGCCAAACATATTAAGAGACGTCTATGGTTTGGAGACTGCAGATTTGTATGGCGTGGCGCTCAACGGCGTTAATAGGGTCTTTGTAAAACTCTTAACGGCTGAGGTGTACGAAAGGACTGTCGACCGCCATCAAGACAGAGTCTATACGGTACATTCTGGCCTACAAGTACGACTGAAAGACGTGTCGCATATTTACACTTGGATTAGGGTTAAGAATGTGCCGTTTGAATCGGACTCGGTGGACTTCAGCGAAGTATTTGGAACTTACGGCATTGTGCATGCTGCCATGCCCGGGAAGTGGAGCGAGGGTCCGATGGTGGGCATTTTTGAGGGGACATACTCACTGAAAATGAAATTACGCAGGCCGATTCCATCTTACGTTGTACTGCCAGAATTTAGGACTTAGCTATACGTGACGTACATGGGACAGCAAAGGACCTGCAGGTTGTGTGGGGCGTACGAGTATGTGGCTGCTGACTGCATGCGGAGGACGAGACAACGGGTGGATACTGGACGACGAGACCTGGAAGTAAGGACGCACGAGGTTGTGCAGGATCCGGTGGATGCTAAGGAGGCCGGAACTAGATTATGGAGCGAGATTGTTGAAGGATCGCAGGTGTGTCATACGTTGCCAAAGGTGTCTGTACAGGAGGCTGCTGCTGGTGGTGAGATGCACCCAGGCAACGGCGAGGATTCCCCTTTGGAGGTATTACGGGAGATATTGGACGACCCGTTGCCAGTACTTAGTGTGGAAGCATGTGAAGGTTTGGATGCGGCAGTGAGTGTGGTGGATGAGTTGGTGAGTAGCAGTGTTGAGCAGCAGTCTTTAGTCCGAGAGCATGTATCGGTTGAGGTGCATCGGCAAGAGAGCGTCGAGAGGGATGATAGTATGGAAGTGGTGCCTGGATCGAGGAAGCGGTCGGGCACAGTGACTGATAGTGAAGATGTATTGACCCCAGCACAGAGGACAGGTAAAAAGTCGATGGTGGAGGTGGCGAGAAAGGACCTGGGAGTTTTGCATGATAGAGAAAAGGTCAAGGGTGCGAGGCAGTTGAGTAAAACAGGAGGTAAGGGGAAGGCGGTCTCGCAGCCTCCACCGCAGCCTAAGGGCAAACCCTTACAATTGTTTTCAAGTGTCTAACATTAAATGTAAATGGTCTGCGGGAGGAAATTAAAAGGGCATGGGTAGAATGCACATTGAGGAGGTATGGTGTGAATGTAGTTTTTTTACAAGAACATAATTTTCGGTGTGGAAGTGAGTTGCAATTGAAGGGATATAAGGTGTATGCTGGTTCATCGGGGAAATTAAAGGGTGGGGTGGCGGTAGCAGTCGCAGCATCTAGCCCTTTTAAATTATATGCTTGGGAAGAGTGTGGGGGGGTCGGATAGTGAGGGTAGAGGGGGAGTGGGGTGGAGTGTGGGTATGTTTCATGGGTGTATACATGCCAGCAGAACATTCAAGGAAGGTGAAGGTGGAATTTGTAAGGGATGTAATGATATATGCTTTCAGGGGCTTACCTGGGGTGTCGATAGTTGTGGGGGATTTTAACTGCATAATTCGGGAGAGGGATGTTGAGCCTAGGGGGCGGGTGTGTGTTGGTTGAACTGAGGGATTTATTACGAAGTGCGGGGTTGGGGATGTAGTTGGGGTAGGGGTTCGGGGAGCATACTTTTGTTAGGAGGGGTTATGGGGCTAGGTTAGATAGGATTTATGTTTCTGGGTCTGTTGTGATGGGTAGGATTAGTTATTTGGATGTGGGTTTTTCTGATCACAGGGGGGTGTTGGCTGAGGTAGATTGGTCAGGAGTAGCTAAGTGGTATAGGGGATATTGGAAATTGAATGTTAGGTTGTTATCGGGTGAGGATAAAAGGGTTGAGTTTGCGGGTTGGTGGGGTAGGTTATGGGAACGAGGGCGTCGGGAGGAAGATTTGGTGGGTTGGTGGGTGTCGGTGGGAAAACCGCGTATACATATGTTTTATCGGAGATTGGGAAAGGAGGAGGCGGAATGGCGATATGGGATGCAACGATATTTAGAAGGCCTGCTACAGAGTTGTTATGTAAGAGGGGGATGTGCAGTTACGGGGGAGATTAGGGAATTGAAGAATAGGTTGATAGAAATACAGAATGAGAGGTTTGGGGCGTGTAGGATCAAGGCGGGTATAGATGATGTTTTGTGGGGCCTTTCAGGGTCCAAGGCCCCTCTCCGAAACTCGTTTTCAGGGTCCATGAATTTAAAAAAAAAATTATTTTTTCTTACGAAATTATAGAGTTTTGTTTTCTAAATCTAATAGGCTAAAAAATACATTTTTACGATCAATACTTACCGAGATATAGAGGAATGAAGTTGACCAAAATTGAACTGCTTACGGCAACATCGCCGACTGCCTGTCACCCGGGGATAAACCCTCAAAATATGTGTTAGGTCAATGTAGAGTGCGTAGGGAGAGAAGGACAATGGAATATGTGGAAGTAGAGGAGAGTGCAGATGGTTATGAGCGGGAATGAATATTGAGGAACAGAGGCGATAGGGGTGTGCGTGGACAAGTGGTTTCAGAGGTACCTGAGTAGTGTGG
>WNWK01026829.1:0-26949 GCA_009830355.1 Cherax destructor | reverse complement strand
CTACAACAATAAGGTGCCCAGGTGTGTCTACAACAATAAGGTGCCCAGGTGTGTCTATAACAACAGGGTGCCCAGGTGTGTCTACAAAAATAGGGTGCCCAGGTGTGTCTACAACAACAGGGTGCCCAGGTGTGTCTACAAAAATAGGGTGCCCAGGTGTGTCTACAACAATAGGGTGCCCAGGTGTGTCTACAACAACAGGGTGCCCAGGTGTGTCTACAACAATAGGGTGCCCAGGTGTGTCTACAACAATAGGGTGCCCAGGTGTGTCTACAACAATAGGGTGCCCAGGTGTGTCTACAACAACAGGGTGCCCAGGTGTGTCTACAAAAATAGGGTGCCCAGGTGTGTCTACAACAATAGGATGCCCAGGTGTGTCTACAAGAATAGGGTGCCCAATTGTGCCTACAACATATTTGTCTACAACCATTCTAAGATTTCATACAAATGAAAATCTGTTGCAGAACCCGATTCTGGCTCAGATGGAACCGTTTTAGTCTAACGCAATAGAGGTACAGTTAGCAGAACCAGCATTTACTGGGATTACGTTTCAATTTGTATAGAATTTTGTGAGCTCTAGATAAAGCTCTACACAAAGCCAAAAGGTTTTCCCAATAAAAAGGTGTCTTTGTTAAGAAAACTCTTGTTAATACCTCTGATGGTGGTAAGGTTAAAGACGGTGCGGTCTGTGTTGGTACGGTTAAGGATGGTGCGGTCTGTGGTTTTTGTGGTTAATGCTTACTGTAACTAAACACGTTAGTGTCTTGCAAATATTTTTCCTTCCAAATACACAAACATTTCAGCTCTCCTATAACTCCTTCATTACTGACAACATGATCAACAATTGTTTTTTGTATGTAATAAAGATGAATAAAGAGTCGTGCGTCACATCCATGACGCCAGTATATATTTAAGTTTGTTTCTTGACAAGGTTCATGTCATGATGGACAGTTCATATATGTGTCGTATGGTGGTTGCATCCCCAAGTCGTGGGTGTGTGATGGCCGTGTACACTGTCCAGACTCAAGTGACGAGAAGAACTGTCTTAAGTGCTACTTATATCTTGTATTCATTATTATTATTATTATTATTATAATTGTTATTATTATTATTATTATTATTATTATTAATATTATTATTATTATTATTATTATTATTATTATTATTATTATTATTATTATTATTATTATTATTATTATTATTATGTTGATTATAAACTGTTTTTCGTCAGATAATAAATATTTAAATTAGTTTCATCCTGATTTAAATAACCTACAACCATAACATGTACAATGGATACTGAACGAAATGACTCAGTACCGTTCCATGCTCGTAACGTCCGTGTGGCACTTGATGTCCGTGTGGCCCTTGATGTCCGTGTGGCCCTTGATGTCCGCGTGGCCCTTGATGTCCGTGTGGCCCTTGATGTCCGTGTGGCCTTCCATATCCACAAACCAGCAGACAGAGAAGGGCAGCCACACACAGCTGCAGGAACACAGCAGGCACGCGACTTACCATAACCACCTGTACAAAGGTAATATGTAAGATAAAAGCTTTTATGATTGTACATAAATCCACACTCATTAACATGCACACACACAGCGAAGAGGCGGGGCCAGGAGCTGAGTCTCGACCCCTGCAACCACAATTAGGTGAGTACACACACACACACACAACACACACACACACACACACACACGAGGAGAGGTTAAGGGAAATTGACCTGACGACACTGAAAGACAGGAGAGATAGGGGGGATATGATAACGACATATAAAATACTGAGAGGAATCGACAAGGTGGACAGAGGCAGGATGTTCCCGAGATGGGACATAGCAACAAGGGGACACAGTTGGAAGTTGAAGACTCAGATGAATCACAGGGATGTTGGGAAGTATTTCTTCAGTCACAGAGTTGTCAGGAATGGAATAGTCTGGGAAGTGATGTAGTGGAGGAAGGATCCATACATAGCTTTAAGAAGAGGTATGATAAAGCTCATGGAGCAGGAAGAGTGACCTAGTAGCGACCAATGAAGAGGCGGGCCAGGAGCTATGAATCGACCCCTGCAACCACAACTAGGTGATTACACACACACACACACACACACACACACACACACACACAAAGAAAAAGATCTTGGGGTGAGTATAATACCGAGCACATCTCCTGAGGCACACATCAATCAGATAACTGCTGCAGCATACGGGCGGCTGGCAAACCTAAGAATAGCGTTCCAATACCTCACCAAGGAATCATTCAAGACTCTGTATACCATATACGTCAGGCCCATACTGGAGTATGCAGCACCAGTTTGGAACCCACACCTGGTCAAGCACGTCAAGAAATTAGAGAAAGTGCAAAGGTTTGCAACAAGACTAGTCCCAGAGCTAAGGGGATTGTCCTACGAAGAAAGGTTAAGGGAAATCGGCCTGACGACACTAGAGGACAGGAGGGTTAGGGGAGACATGATAACGACATATAAAATACTGCGAGGAATAGATAAGGTGGACAGAGACAAGATGTTCCAGAGAGGGGACACAGAAACAAGGGGTCACAATTGGAAGTTGAAGACTCCTATGAGTCAAAGGGATGTTAGGAAGTATTTCTTCAGTCATAGAGTTGTCAGGAAGTGGAATAGCTTGGAAAGCGACATAGTGGAGGCAGGAACCATACATAGTTTTAAGACTAGGTTTGATAAAGCTCATGGAGCAGGGAGAGAGAGGACCTAGTAGCAATCAGTGAAAGGGGCCAGGAGCTATGACTCGACCCCTGCAACCACAAATAGGTGAGTACAAATAGGTGAGTACACACACACACACATATATATATATATATATATATATATATATATATATATATATATATATATATATATATATATATATATATATATATATATATGATATATATGTGTGTGTGTGTGTGTGTGTGTGTGTGTGTGTGTAATCACCTAGTTGTGGTTGCAGGGTCGATTCATAGCTCCTGGCCTGCCTCTTATCTATATATATATATATATATATATATATATATATATATATATATATTATATATAATATATTGTATTGTATTATATATATATATATATATATATATATATATATATATATATATATATATATATATATATATATATATATATATATATATATAATATGAATCATGAAACTGATTTTTATATCATTTACAAATGAGAAGTCATGACACATTGTCTGCTCAACACAACTGTACCATATCACCTTACCACTGAGCCAGGTCACCACTCACACATGTCCTCGATCACAAGAAAAACATCTAACTCTGCTGGATGCTGACTTCCTGTAGGATCCTGCTCATGCTAAGGTGATCTGGTACAAGAATGTGGCTATTGTCTGATGGTGAACAATGTTCGTAGGATCAAGCTGGCCTCGAGTTTGATAATATATATATATATATATATATATATATATATATATATATATATATAATATATATATATATATATATATATATATATATATATATATATATATATATATATATATATATATATATATATATAATATATCACAGTGTCATCAGCAAAGAGCAACTGTGACAACTCCCATTTAACACAAAGTGGGACTTGTCATAATTGCTCTTTCCTGATGACACTGTGCTTTTGGGAGATTCTGAAGAGAAGATGCAAAGGTTGGTGGATGAGTTTGGTAGGGTATGTATAAGAGGGAAATTGAAAGTGAATATAGGAAAGAGTAAGGTGATGAGGATAACAAAAAAATTAGATAACGGATGATTGGATATCAGATTGGAGGGAGAGAGTATGGAGGAGGTGAATGTGTTCAGATATTTAGGAGTGGATGTGTCAGCAGATGGGTATATGAAGGATGAGGTGAATCATAGAATTAACGAGGGGAAAAAGGTGAGTGGTGCACTGAGGAGCTTGTGGAGACAGAGAACTTTATCCATGAAAGCAAAGAGGGGAATGTATGAGAGTATAGTTATACCAACACTCTTGTATGGGTGTGAGACATGCGTTGTGAATGTTGCAACAAGGAGAAGGCTGGAGGCAGTGGAGATGTCGTGTCTGAGGGCAATGTGTGGTGTGAATATAATGCAGAGAATCCGTAGTTTGGAGATTAGGAGGAGGTGTGGGATTACCAAAACTATTATTCAGAGGGCTGAGGAGGGGATATTGAGATGGTTTGGAGATGTAGAGAGGATGGAACAAAATGGAATGACTTCGAGAGTGTATAAATCTGTAGTGGAGGGAAGGCGGGGTAGGGGTCGGCCTAGAAAAGGTTGGAGGGAGGGGGTAAAGGAGGTTTTGTGTGCGAGGGGCTTGGACTTCCATCAAGCGTGCGTGAGCGTGTTAGATAGGAGCGAATGGAGACAAATGGTTTTTAGGACTTGACGTGCTGTTGGAGTGTAAGCAAAGTAACTTTTATGAAGGGTTTCAGGGAAACCAGCAGGCTGGACTTGATTCCTGGGGATGGGTAGTACAGTGCCGGCACTCTGAAGGAGGGGTGTTAATGTTGCAGTTTTGTAGCTGTAGTGTAAGCACGCCTCTGGCAAGACAGTGATGGAGTGAGTGATGATGAAAGTTTTTCTTGTCGGGCCACCCTGCCTTGGTGAGAAACGGCCTATGTGTTAATTTAAAAAAAAAAAGATATAGTATATATATATATATATATATATATATATATATATATATATATATATATATATATATATATATATATATATATATATATATATATATATATATATATATATAAAATAATATATATATATATATATATATATATATATATATATATATATATATATATATATATATATATATATATATATATATATATATATATATATATATATATATATATATACATATCTTCTTTCAACAAACCGGCTGTATCCCACCAAGGCAGGGTGGCCCAAAAACAAAGAACAAAAGTTTCTCTTTTTAACTTCAGTAATGTATACAGGAAAAGGGATTACTAGCCCCTTGCTCCAGGAATGTTAGCCGCCTCTTAGGACACGCATGGCTTACGGAGAAAGAATCTGTTCTACTTCCCCGTGGAGATAAGAGGAAATAAACAAGAAAAAGAACTAGTAAGAAAATAGAAGAAAACCCAGAGGGGTGTGTGTATATATGCTTGTACATGCATGTGTAGTGTGACCGAAGTGTAAGAAGAAGTAGCAAGACGTCCCTGAAATCTTGCATGTTTATGAGACAGAAAAAAGACACCAGCAATCCTACCATCATGTAAAACAATTACAGGTTTCCGTTTTACACTCACTTGGCAGGACGGTAGTACCTCCCTGGGCCGTTACTGCAGTGATATACATCTTGCAAAACAAACAAAACAGCAAAAGGATTACCATTTACTTATAGAGGGGGTAGCACAGACTGTAAGCAGGTCCAGTGCAAAACCCTTAGCTATCTAAGGATTCAGCCACAGGAAAATTACCCTGGGAGAATGAAGACCTCTGAGTCAACACGTCAAGGTGGCTGGGTGCGTTATTCTTGTAGGACTGCGTGGTCCTGTGAGTTAAAGCGTCATGTGTTTTCGCTCACCATGAGGCGGGCCAAAGCAGCATGGGTTCGAATCCTTGGTTAGTCACAGTGTTGTTATTGATCAAAAAGATCAAGCAACAAGATGAATCATCAACCTGAGACACTCAGACGAAGGCGAGACGATCAGCCTTACACTGGGAGTCAGTGACTAAACCTTAGCAAGTTATAGATATGTTCATCCGGTCAGTGAAAAAAAGGTGTTATCAATGAAAAATGTAATGGAATAAAAATAACTGATACAGAGTTAAATTTTATTCCACTCTGGGTAGAGCTTAACACTCGGGGACTTCATGAAGCTCTACATTGAGCGAAACATTTCTCCTATTAAGGTTTACTCTCTGTCTTTCTCCCATACTTAACGTTGATCTCTGCCACCCAACACTACCATTCTAGATGGTATACCTGCCACCCAACACTACCATTCTAGATGGTATACATGCCACCCACCACTACCATTCTAGATGGTATACCTGCCACTCAACACTACCATTCTAGATGGTATACCTGCCACCCAACACTAACATTCTAGTTGGTATACCTGCCACCCAACACTAACATTCTAGTTGGTATACCTGCCACCCAACACTACCATTCTAGTTGCATACCTGCCATTCAACACTAACATTCTAGTTGGTATACCTGCCACCAAGCTCTAACATTCTAGTTGGTATACCTGCCACCCAGTACTACCATTCTAGTTGGTATACCTGCCACCCAACACTACCATTCTAGTTGGTATACTGCCACCCAACACTAACATTCTAGTTGGTATACCTGCAACCCAACACTACCATTCTAGCTGGTATACCTGCCACCAAACACTAACATTCTAGTTGGTATATCTGCCACCCAACACTACCATTCTAGTTGGTATACCTGCCACCCAACTCTAACATTCTAGTTGGTATACCTGCCACCCAATACTACCATTCTAGTTGGTATACCTGCCATTCAACACTACCATTCTAGTTGGTATACTGCCACCCAACACTAACATTCTAGTTTGTATACCTGCCACCCAACACTACAATTCTAGTTGGTATACCTGCCACCCAACACTAACATTCTAGTTGGTATACCTGCCACCCAACACTACCATTCTAGTTGGTATACCTGCCACCCAACACTACCATTCTAGTTGGTATACCTGCCACCCAACATTAACATTCTAGTTGGTATACCTGCCACCCAACACTACCATTCTAGTTGGTATACCTGCCACCCAACACTACCATTCTAGTTGGTATACCTGCCACCCAAAAAAAATCAAGGATGGCAAATGGGAAAGAAACATAGAATAGATAACCAAACATACAGAGCACACATGAAAACTGCAGGCAGAAGAACCAGGAATAAACACAGAGGAGTCAGGCAAGGGGCAGTACTGGGCCCTGCGTTTCCACAATATACATAAAACACATAACTGAAGTCAGTCACATGTGTTGTTGAGAGCAACGATGGCATTATTTAAACTGCCACTACTCAGTATACATATAAAACGATGAATTAGACTTATTCATCGCTATCCAGTATCTTTATCAGTACAATACATGGACATAATCTTAAGACTGTAGACCTATATACAGAAGACAGTAGAAGATGAGGCAATGAGTCCCTCAGCCTAGAACCAGGTGGTGGGCACCGTAGTCTTGTTCATTATATTATCAGTGTTATGTATCATTATCTTATCAGTGTTATGTACCATTATCTTATCAGTGTTATGTACCATTATCTTGTCAGTGTTATGTACCATTATCTTGTCAGTGTTATGTACCATTATCTTGTCAGTGTTATGTACCATTATCTTATCAGTGTTATGTACCATTATCTTGTCGTGTTGACCATTATCAGTGTTATGTACCATTATCTTGTCAGTGTTATGTACCATTATCTTATCAGTGTTATGTACCATTATCTTGTCAGTGTTATGTACCATTATCTTGTCAGTGTTATGTACCATTATCTTTCAGTGTTATGTACCATTATCTTGTCAGTGTTATGTACCATTATCTTGTCAGTGTTATGTACCATTATCTTGTCAGTGTTATGTACCATTATCTTGTCAGTGTTATGTACCATTATCTTGTCAGTGTTATGTACCATTATCTTGTCAGTGTTATGTACCATTATCTTGTCAGTGTTATGTACCATTATCTTGTCAGTGTTATGTACCATTATCCTATCAGTAAGTAACCATTAATTATACCAATACAATAGGTCAGTAAACAAATATAACAATACAATCTGGTCAGTATAATCTAAATACATACTGAGGAGTACAATAGGCCATAGAACAAAATAACAATACAATAGGTCCAGTAAACAAAATAACAATACAATAGATCCAGTAAACAAAATAACAATAGTCTGATGAACTCTACATAAAATTTGAAGATAATTTCCGAAGGCAGATTAGAAAACTAACTGAAGTGAAAAGGAAATTTGCAGTGCAACTTTGCAATAAAGTTTCCTTATCGTAGATGAAGCTCTGTATCACTTAATAGCTCTATGTTGACGTAAAGTTAGCCGCTATTAAAGACATAACATAAACAGGCGATTTACATCTGGCACCGAGAGACACAAGGTCGCTTCTTAAAGCATTGGTAACCACACGTTCTTTGTGCTTCAGTCCCATCCCACAAGGGTGGTTTCTAGATGCTGGTGGGGACTTTTGAGCTGAGGATTAGGATTTGTCTTCTCCCTTCCTTGGATCGAACCTTATTTACGCCCACTCCCCAGGCACCGTACGACCCCTTACGGGTTTAATGCTCTTCCCTAAAAATAAAAAAGTAATAATAGGCAGTTTAAATTGAAGGAGACGCAGTGTCTTACCATGGTGGCTGGAGGTGGCACCAGGATCAGCAGTGGTTACTGAGAACACTGAAGAACACCACCTGCGCTCATACACTGCGGTGAATGCGTCTTGTTAGCGATACTCTCTCAGTGTGTGCGGATGTCTTACTGAGAGGGCCACACTCTTGCGAGCCTCCTTTTATACTTCCTTTCTGAGTTGGTCACACCGTATTGTGATTGTTGCTGCTAACGTGTTGAAAAACGGCTGGATTCTCTTGTTCATTACGCATCGTCCTCCTGTGTTCAGTGATCCTCGTTGATAGCGTTAAGCCAGTCTACTCGATGTATACTTGACTAAAAACTTTGCATTGGTATCTGGTAGACTCCTGATGTCTCTTGTTTAACTTCTTGATTCGCCGGTACTCTCCGGCCCGTGTCTTTTCCAGATGGTGACCCGGCCTTGGCTCCCTGTCGTAGGAGTGTCTGAGACGTATGTCTCCTATGCGTGATAAAGGAATAACAGGAAAAGTTGGCAGATGGATCTATAATTTCCTAACAAATAGAACACAAAGAGTAGTAGTCAACAAAGTAAAGTCTGAGGCAGCTACGGTGAAAAGCTTTGTTTCACAAGGCACAGTACTCGCTCCCATCCTGTTCCTCATCCTCATATCGGACATAGACAGGGATAGAGACCACAGTACCGTGTCTTCCTTTGCAGATGACACCCGAACCTGCATAACAGTGTCCACCATTGAAGACACTCCAAGACTCCAAGCAGACATCAACCAAATCTTTAATTGGGCTGCAGAAAACAATATGAAGTTCAATGATGAGAAATTTCAATTACTCAGATATGGAAAACGTGAGGAAATTAAAATTTCATCGGAGTATAAAACAAATTCCAACCACACAATAGAGCGAAAAACTAATGTCAAAGACCTGGGAGTGATCATGTCAGAGGATCTCACCTTCAAGGACCATAACACTGTAGCAATCGCATCTGCTAGAAAAATGACAGGATGGATAATGAGAACCTTCAAAATCAGGGATGCCAAGCCCATGATGACAAATTTCAGGTCGCTTGTTCTATCTAGGCTGGAATATGGCTGCACACTAACTGCACCTTTCAAGGCAGGTGAAACTGCTGACCTAGAAAATGTACAGAGAACCTTCACGGCACGCATAACTGCGATAAACCACCTCAATTACTGGGAACGCTTGAAGTTCCTAAACCTGTACTCCCTAGAACGCAGGAGGGAGAGATACATTATTATATACACTTGGAAAATCCTAGAGGGATTAGTACCAAACTTGCACACGAGAGACTCTCCCTACAAAAGCAAAAGACTCGGCAGACGATGCAACATCACCCCAATGAAAAGCAGGGGTGCCACTAGCACGTTGAGAGACAACACAATAAGTGTCAGGGGCCTAAGACTGTTCAACTGTCTCCCAGCGTACATAAGGGGGATTACCAATAGACCCCTGGCTGTTTTCAAGCAGGCACTGGACAGGCACCTAAAGTCGGTACCTGACCAGCAGGGCTGTGGTTCGTACTTCGGACTGCGTGCGGCCAGCAGTAACAGCCTGGTTGATCAGGCTCTGATCCACCATGACGCCTGGTCACAGACCGGGCCGCGGGGGCGTTGACCCCCGGAACTATCTTCAGGTAAACTTAACGTATGGGAGGAGGTACAAGTACCTCCTCATCTTCTGGGACCAACTGTCCCTAGGCATAGCCCCATTCCCCGCCCTCAGGGAGCTCGTAGGGAGAAGCTAGGTCTCTGGTCTGTCACCTTCCACCCGCCCCCCCACCAGGAGAGCTCGTGGGAATGGCAGTCTTAACTGGATGCTTGTAATTCTTGGAAGAGATTCCCCAGTTTGTTAGGATTTAAAGTGATTATGTTAGTCACTTTGTACCATGAGTTGCGATTTGCTGGATGGAGTTGAGTTTTTGTGAGTTTAATATTTTTTTTCACCTTGTTTGTTGAACCAATTAGGGTATCCTAGTTCTGAGAATTGTGCTCTGGTCCAGCTCTGAGGGGGCTACATATCCCGTCAGAACAGCCTTGAGACGATGCTTTGCATTGAATGGTGGCCGTAGAATTTAACATAGTTGACAGTGTGAGTGAGCTTCCTATAAACTGAAAATTCTACCAGATTGTTATTTCCGGTGATGAAAACGTAAGGGTGTTAGTTGATTTGTTTGTTTACCATTCAGCCTTGAACTGTAAAGAAGGGAAAAGATAGTTAAGATTCTCAAAGAATGTGTCTAAGCTGCCCCAACTGTCGTCCCACATGGTAAAGACATCTTCAACGTACCTGTCGTCCCACATCGTAAAGACATCTTCAACGTACCTGTCGTTCTACATGGTAAAGACATCATCAACGTACCTGTCGTTCTACATGGTAAAGACATCATCAACGTACCTGTCGTCCTACATGGTAAAGACATCATCAACGTACCTGTCGTCCTACATGGTAAAGACATCAACGTACCTGTCGTCCCACATGGTAAAGACATCATCAACGTACCTGTCGTCCTACATGGTAAAGACATCAACGTACCTGTCGTCCCACATGGTAAAGACATCATCAACGTACTTGTCGTCCCACTTGGTAAAGACATCTTCAACGTACCTGTCGTCCCACATCGTAAAGACATCTTCAACGTACCTGTCGTTCTACATGGTAAAGACATCATCAACGTACCTGTCGTCCTACATGGTAAAGACATCATCAACGTACCTGTCGTCCTACATGGTAAAGACATCAACGTACCTGTCGTCCCACATGGTAAAGACATCATCAACGTACCTGTCGTCCCACATGGTAAAGACATCATCAACGTACCTGTCGTCCTACATGGTAAAGACATCATCAACGTACCTGTCGTCCCACATGGTAAAGACATCATCAACGTACCTGTCGTCCCACATGGTAAAGACATCATCAACGTACCTGTCGTCCTACATGGTAAAGACATCATCAACGTACCTGTCGTCCCACATGGTAAAGACATCATCAACGTACCTGTCGTCCCACATGGTAAAGACATCATCAACGTACCTGTCGTCCTACATGGTAAAGACATCATCAACGTACCTGTCGTCCCACATGGTAAAGACATCATCAACGTACCTGTACCAGACTATGTCTGGTGGTTTGGTGCTGAGACGGATGTTGGCTTCATAGTATTCCATGTATAGATTAGCGAGTACGGGAGAGAGTGGACTTTCCATACTGCAGTCCGCTCAAGGGAGGTTCCTTGACGCTGGTGAGGGGCTCTTGATCTAGGGAATTGGATCCGTGCTCCACTTCAATGAATTATGCATAAATACCTTACACCCTCTACCTCCACCCTCACAGGCTCTGTATTATACCTACGGGTTTAGCGTTCCTCATGATAATAATCAAAATAATAATAATAATAATAATAATAATTATAATAATAATCCATACTACAGCCAAATGTGTTTGAAGAAGTCAGTGTTGAAAGAGAAAACATTTGTAGTAACGTATAATTTGGTTATGACTAAGATTTTCTGGATGGAATGTGAGAACTTCTGTCGAAGTAGAACACACGCACACACGCACACACGCACACGCACGCAAACGCGAGCACACACACGCACACACACGCAACAGGCCAAGTGTCTAATTGACTAGTGCCTACCACAAAATGGTAACTACCTAATTTACCGTGGGCAGCCTGCTGGTATTATCACTCTCTGAGGTGTCACAACGTGGGCAGCCTGCTGGAATCATCACTCTCTGAGGTGTCACACCGTGGGCAGCCTGCTGGAATCATCACTCTCTGAGGTGTCACACCGTGGGCAGCCTGCTGGAATCATCACTCTCTGAGGTGTCACACCGTGGGCAGCCTCCTGGTATCATCACTCTCTGAGGTGTCACACCGTGGGCAGCCTGCTGGAATCATCACTCTCTGAGGTGTCACACCGTGGGCAGCCTGCTCGTATCATCACTCTCTGAGGTGTCACACCGTGGGCAGCCTGCTGGTATCATCACTCTCTGAGGTGTCACACCGTGGGCAGCCTGCTGGTATCATCACTCTCTGAGGTGTCACACCGTGGGCAGCCTGCTGGTATCATCACTCTCTGAGGTGTCACACCGTGTGCAGCCTGCTGGAGATATCACTCTCTGAGGTGGTCACACCGTGGGGCCTGCTGGTATCATCACTCGCTGAGGTGGTCACACATTGGGCAGCCTGTTGGAGCCATCACTCTCTGAGGTGGTCACACCGTGGGTAGCCTGCTGGTATCATCACTCGCTGAGGTGGTCACACCATGGGCAACCTACTGGTACCATGACTATCTGAGGTGGTCGCACCGTGTGCAGCCTGCTGGAGACATCACTCTATGAGGTGGTCCCACCCTGGGCAGCCTGCTGGTATCACTCTCTGAGGTGGTCACACAGTGGGCAACCTACTGGTATCATCACTCTCTGAGGTGGTCACACCGAGGGCAGCCTGCTGGTATCATCACTCTCTGAGGTGGTCACACCGTGGGCATCCTGCTGGAGCCATCACTCTCTAAGGTGGTCACTTCATGGGCAGCCTGCTGTAGCCATCACTCTCTGAGGAGGTCACACCGTGGGCAGCCTTCTGGAGCCATCACTCTCTGAGGTGGTCACACCGTAGACAGCCTGCTGGTACCATCTCTCTTTCTGAAGTGGTCACATCGTGGGCAGCCTGTTGGTGCCATCACTCTCTGAAGTGGGCACACCGTGGGAAACTTGCTGGTACCATCACTCTCTGAGGTGGTCACACCGTGGGCAGACTGCTGGTATCATCACTCTATGAGGTGGTCACACCGTGGGCAGCCTGCTGGTATCAACACTCTTTGAGGTGGTCACAACATAGGCAGCCTGTTGGTACCATCTCTCTCTGAGGAGGTCACACCCTAGGCAGCCTGCTGTTATCATCACTCTCTGAGGTGGTCACACCGTAGATAGCCTGCTGGTAATATATCTCTCTGAAGTGGTCACATCGTAGGCAGCATTTTGGTGTCATCACTCTCTGAGGTGGTCACACCGTGGGAAACCTGCTAGTACCATCACTCTCTGAGGTGGTCACACAGTGGGCAGCCTCCTGGTACCATCAATTTCTGACGTTGTACCATCTCTCTCTCTGAGGTGGTAATACCTTGGGTAGGATGCTGGTGCCATCACTCTCTGACCTGGTTACACTGCGGGCAGCCTGCTGGCACCATCATTCTCTGAGGTGGTCACACCGTGGGCAGCCTGCTGGTATCATCACTCTATGAGGTAGTCACACCGTGTGCAGCCTGCTGGTATCAACACTCTTTGAGGTGGTCACAACATAGGCAGCCGGATGGTACCATCTCTCTCTGAGGAGGTCACACCGTGGGCAACCTGCTGTTATCATCACTCTCTGAGGTGGTCACCCGTGGGCAGCCTGCTAATATCATCACTCTCTGAGGTGGTCACACCGTGGGTAGCCTGCTGGTACCATCACTCTTGAGGTGGTTACACCGTGCGCAGCCTGCTGGTATATCACTCTCTGAGGTGGTCACACCGTGGGCAGCCTGCTGGAGCCATCACTTTCTGGGGTGGTCACACCGTAGACAGCTGCTGGTACCATCTCTCTGAATTGGTCACATCGTGGCAGCCTGTGGTGCCATCACTCTCTGAGGTGGTCACACCGTGGGCAGCCTGCTGGTACCATCACTCTTGAGGTGGTCACACCGTGGGCAGCCTGTTGGACCATCACTCTCTGAGGTGTCACACCGTGGGCAGCCTGCTGTATCATGCACTTTCTGAGGTGGTCACACCGTGGGCAGCCTGCTGGTACATCACTCTCTGAGGTGGTCACACCGTTGCAGCCTGCTGGTATCATCACTCTTGAGGTGGTCACACTGTGCAACCTTCTAAAATTCATCAGTATTTGAGGTGGTCACCTGGGAGCCTCGCCGGTAGATCACTCCTGACGTGGTACGCGCTCTCTCCTGGGTGCATGGGGGGGGGGGGTTTTTTTTTTACCATCTCTCTCTCTGAGGTGGTCACATCGTGGGCAGCCTGCTGGTACCATCACTCTCTGAGGTTGTCACACTGTGGGTAGCCTGCTGGTACCATCATTCTCTGAGGTGGTCACACTGTGGGCAACCTGCTCGTATAATCACTCTCTGAGGTGGTCATACCGTGGGCAGCCTGCTGGTACCATCACTCTCTGACGTGGTACCATCTTCTCTCTGAGGTGGTCACATCGTGGGCAGCCTGCTGGTACCATCACTCTCTGAGGTTGTCACACTGTGGGTACCTGCTGGTACCAGCATTCTCTGCGGTGGTCACACCGTGGGCAGCCTGCTGGTATCATCACTCTCTGAGGTGGTCACACCGTTTGTAACCTACTGGTATCATCACTCTCTGAGGTGGTCACACCGTGCGCAGCCTGCTAATATCATTACTCTCTGAGGTGGTCAGACCGTGGGCCGCCTGCTGGTACCATCACTCTTTGAGGTGGTCACACCGTGTGCAGCCTGCTGGAGATATCACTCTCTTAGGTGGTCACACCTGGGCAGCCTGCTGGTATCATCACTCTCTGAGGTGGTCACACCGTTTGCAACCTACTGGTATCATCACTCTTTGAGGTGGTCACACCGTGCGCAGCCTGCTAATATCATCACTCTCTGAGGTGGTCACACCGTGGGAAGCCTGCTGGTACCATCACTCTTTGAGGTGGTTACACCGTGCGTAGCCTGCTGGAGTAATCACTCTCTGACGTGGTCACACCGTGGGCAGCCTGCTGTAGCCATCACTTTCTGGGGTGGTCACACCGTAGACAGCGTGCTGGTACCATCTCTCTCTGAATTGGTCACATCGTGGGCAGCCTGATGGTTCCATCACTCTCTGAGGTGGTCACACCGTGGGCAGCCTGCTGGTACCATCACTCTTTGAGGTGGTCACACCGTGGGCAGCCTGTTGGAGCCATCACTCTCTGAGGTGGTCACACCGTGGGCAGCCTGCTCGTACCATCACTCTCTGAGGTGGTCACACCGTGGGCAGCCTGCTGGTACCATCACTCTCTGAGGTGGTCACACCGTTGTCAGTCTGCTGGCAACAAATTTTGCTTTACACTGTATTTCTTAAAAATTCTTCAGATACTGAGGTCTCCGGGAATTCCTCGACCTAGAAACCCCTGTTACAGCGCTCTCTCACTTGCATATGTTTGTCAGCATTTATACATTGAGAGGTGTATATCTCTCAGTGCATATACACTAAGAGGCATATATTTCTCAGCATCTATACACTGAGAGGTGTATGCGTCCCCGTGTATATATGTGGCCTGGTGGCAAAAGGTCTTGCTTCACACGGTAAGAGTCCGGGTTCGACTCCCGGCAAAGGTAGAAACATTGGGGGTGTTTCATTACACCGGTTGTCCATGTTCACCCATCAGTAAAATGGGTACC
The DNA here is from genome assembly GCA_009830355.1 of Cherax destructor. Classification (NCBI taxonomy): domain Eukaryota; kingdom Metazoa; phylum Arthropoda; class Malacostraca; order Decapoda; family Parastacidae; genus Cherax; species Cherax destructor. The sequence goes on along the minus strand of WNWK01026829.1, from coordinate 11,155 downwards.
TGGATGTTAGTCGACTGGTGTGGGTCGCATTCTGGGACAAAATTGACCTCATTTGCCCGAAATGCTCAGTATAACAAGTGGCTTTCTATATAGTAGTATGTCACTGATGTCAGCTAGGCCTGTATACTATGTACATGTACTTGTAGAAATAAAGATATTATTATTATCATTATTATTATTATTATTATTATTATTATTATTATTATTATTATTATTATTATTATTATTATTATTATTATTATTATTATTATTGTTATTATTATTATCATTATTATGATTATTATTATTATTATTATTATTATTATTATTATTATTATTATTGAGCAGTGAGAGGAATGTAGAAGAGGGGAGGGAGACGAAACAAGGGATTGTAGGAAGGACAGGATGTGAGAGTTATCATGATAACTGAGCTGACTGGGGATTACCATGCCAGGTCAGTGTCCAAGTTATTTACGAAACATTAGAAGTGGCTGCTGTAGTTGCTGATAATGTTGATAATGATATAATGATGTTGATAATGATCTTGATAATGATGGTAATGTTGGTAATGATGTTGATAATGATGATGATAATGTTCATAATAATTTTGATAATGATCTTGATAAGTATGTTGATAATAATATTGAGAAGAATCATTATAGTGATGCTGATATATGTTGATGAGGCTGATGAGAATGTTGATAATGATGATAATAATTTTGCTGCTGGTGTTCTTGGTATTATTATTGTTTTTGATGAAGATGTTATGAACATGAAGTGGTAAACCCGTATGAATCATTTAGTGTTAAAGAGTAGTGCAGGATCGATCCTCCTTCGGCAGACAGTGCCACACAATAATCAAGATGCAAGATGTCATCTAAATGGGCATCAGTCAGTCGGGTTCTTAATTTACTCTTCTTGTATTTCATTTTTGAGAAGAGTTTCTCGCACATGTAACTTCTGCCCAACATTGACGCCATTTTTCTCGCGTGATCTACCAAGTTGGTAGACATACCAGTTTCAAGAAGACATTTATTACAGAACTCTAGTAGAGATACGCCCATGGCATTAAATTCTGATCTTAATGCATTGCTGTACAGCATCTCAGTAAGTTCCATTTGAACACTTGCTGGTGCGATGTCGATGTCCAGGTCAAATGGAGTGACAAACAGCCTGAAATCACTTGTGTGAAAGCCAATGTCAGCGAAACAGGAAGAAAACTCAGCTTTCAAGTCACCTATCACAGTCACAAATATGTTGGTATCTGTCGGTTGGGTTTCTTGAAGTTTAGGAAAATGAGCGTAGTTTGATTTGTCAAGCTGGCATTCCCACAGTCGTAGTTTTGTTTCCAAGGCGACAGTGTCCCCACGCATCTCATGTATGATCTAATTTCTTCCCTGAAGTTGCAAGTTGAGGTTGTTTAAAAGAGCTGTTAAATCTACCAGAAATGCCAGAGTCGAAACCCATTTAGGACCACGAAATTCTGAGGCATTCACAGTCTTACCTTCGATGAATGCTGATATTTCTTCCCTATTTCTTCACCTCGACTGAACCATAGAACGTCGGAGAGGTAGAGCAGATCTCAGTACTGGGACTCGGCTTCCCACAAAAATTTTTTAAACTGACGATGGTTCAGTCCCCGAGACAATAACAGGTTTACTGCTCTTACCACTACGTCCATCACATCCTTCAAATGTGAAGACTTGGCACATAGTGTTTGTTTCCTAGTGGATTACGCAGTGCAATTTTTTTTGTGTGGTTAATTCTAAGGCAATTCAAAGAGTTGTTCAAGCAGAGCCACGACATTTTTCTTTTCTCCAACAATTGCTATCGCTAAATCAGTTGTTATGCATATTAATTTTGAAAGAGAGAGAGAGCGAGTGGCTTCCAGCCACAGGTGATCGTAGTTTTGTCATGCTTTACTGTCTGCGCTTGTTCTACAAGTCAAAGTGACGGAAGTCCTCAAAAAAAAAAAAAAAAAAAAAAACTGTGGGCCGGGATGATATAATATTTCTCTTACGGACTGCGGGCCGGAGTAATTCGGGTTGAGGGCCGGATGCCACCCACCTGCCTTAGGTAACCGACCCCTGCTCTATACTCTACACTCTACTTTCTACACTCTACATTCTACACTATAAATTCTACACTCTATATTCTACACTCTACATTCTACACTATATATTCTACACTCTATACTCTACACTCTATACTCTACACTATACTCTACACTCTATACTCTACACTCTACATTCTACACACAATACTCTACACTCTACATTCTACACTCTATACTCTACACTCTACATTCTACACTATATATTCTACATTCTACACTCTACATTTTACCCACTACATTCTACACTCTACATTCTACACTCAACACTCAATACTCCACACTCTACATTCTACACTCTATACTCTACACTCTACATTCTACACTCTACATTCTACACTCCACATTCTACACTCTACATTCTACACTCCACATTCTACACTCTACATTCTACACTCTACATTTTACACTCTACACTCTACATTCTACACTCTACATTCTACACTCGTTACTCTGCATTCTACACTCCATACTCTACATTCTACACTTTGTAGTCTACATTCTACACTATACTCTACATTCCACAATTTATAGTCTACATTCTACACTATACTCTACATTCTACAATCTACACTCTACATTTTACACTATACTCTACATTCTACTCTGTCTATACTCTATACTCTAAATTCTACACTCTATACTCTACATCCTACACTCTACACTCTATAATCTACGTTCTACACTCTACATTCTACACCCTATACTCTAGCACTCTAAATTCTACACTCTATGCTCTAAATTCTACACTCTATACACTATATTCTACACTCTACATTCTACACTCTACATTCTACACTCTATACTCTACATTCTACACTTTATACCCTACATTTTTCACTCTACATTCTACACTCTATACTCAACATTCTACACTATAGATTCTACACTCTACATTCTACACTCTACATTCTACACTCTACATCCTACACTCTATAATCAACATTCTACTACCAACATTCTACACTCTACATTCTACACTCTACTTTTTACACTTTATACTCTACATTCTTCACTATATACTCTATATTCTACACTCTATAATCAACATTCTACTTCCTACATTCTACACTCTATACAATACATTCTACATTCTATACTATACATTCTACACTGAATACTAAACATTCTACACTGAATACTAAACATTCTACACTGTATACTATACATTCTACACTGTATACTATACATTCTACACTCTTCATTCTACACTTTACATTCTACACTCTATACTATACATTCTACATTCTATACTATACATTGCACACTGTATACTATACATTCTACACTCTACATTCTACACTGTATACTATACATTCTACACTCTACATTCTACACTCTATACTCTACATTCTACACTCTATACTCTACATTCTACACTTTACATTCTACAGTCTAGACTCTACATTCTACATTCTATACTCTACATTCTAAGCTCTAGATTCTACATTCTACACTATATTCTACATTTTTCACTTTAGATTCTACACTCTATACTCTACATTATAAACTCTATACTCTACATTCAACACTCTATACTCTACATTCTATACTCTAAATTCTACACTCAACATTCTACACTCTATAATCTACATTCTACTACATACATTCTACACTCTACATTCTACATTCTATACTCTACATTCTTCACTCTACATTCTACACTCTTTACTCAACATTCTACACTCTATACTCTATATTCGACACAATACTCTACATTCTACACTCCACATTCTACACTCTATACTCTACATTCTACACTCTATACTCTACATTCTACACTCTATACAATACATTCAACACACTATACTCTACATTCTACACTCCACATTCTACACTCTATACTCTACATTCTACACCCTATACTCTATATTTTTCACTCTACATTCTATACTATACATTCTACACTTTACATTCTACACTCTACATTCCACACTCTATAATCAACATTCTACTACCAACATTCACTCTATACAGAGCTCCATTTTGCATTCCTTAAGAACCCTTGTAAAAAGCTCATCAGGGCCTGGCGATTTATTTTGCTTCAAACGGTCTATCTGTTTGATAATCATTTCGCTAGTGACTGTGATACTACATAATTTATCTTCTTCAGGCCCACTAAAATACCTAATTCTTGGGATATTAATAGTGTCTTCCTGAGTGAAAACCGAGAGAAAATAATTATTAAAAATAGAGCACATTTTATTCTCTTTGTCAGTAAGATACCCATAATTATTTTTAAGGGGACCTATCTTATCTATAACTTTTGTTCTATACACCTGGAAAAAACTTTTTGGGTTAGTTTTCGAATCCCTAGCAACTTTAATTTCGTAGTCCCGTTGATCATGATAAAGAATTCGATATTGTTTATTTGGATTTTAGTAAAGCTTTTGATAGAGTACCACATCAGAGACTGTTAAAGAAAGTGGCTGCTCATGGCATTGGGGGAAAAGTGTTGTCATGGATCGAGTCATGGCTCACCAATAGGAAGCAGAGGGTGTGCATAAATGGGGTTAAATCGGAGTGGGGATCTGTAACAAGTGGCGTTCCTCAGGGATCGGTTTTGGGCCCGTTGTTGTTTATAATATATATAAATGACCTTGACGAGGGAATTTCTAGTGATATGAGCAAATTCGCTGATGACACGAAGATAGGTAGGATAATCGATTCAGACGTAGATGTCAGTGAACTACAGGAGGATTTAGACAAACTCAATTCCTGGTCAGAAAAATGGCAGATGCAGTTCAATGTAGATAAATGCAAAGTTCTAAAGCTCGGAAGTGTCCATAACCTAAGCACTTATAAGTTAAATAATGTAGAACTTAGCCATACAGATTGCGAGAAGGACTTGGGGGTGATGGTAAGCAGCAACCTTAAACCAAGACAGCAATGCCTAAGCGTACGTAATAAGGCAAATAGATTACTGGGATTTATATCAAGAAGTGTTAGCAACAGAAGTCCAGAGGTTATATTACAGCTTTATACATCATTAGTAAGGCCTCACCTAGATTACGCAGCTCAGTTCTGGTCTCCATATTACAGAATGGACATAAATTCGTTAGAAAACATTCAGCGTAGAATGACTAAATTAATACATAGCATTAGAAATCTTCCTTACGAAGAAAGATTGAAGAAACTTAAATTACATTCACTTGTAAGGTCTTGAGGGTTATTGAAGCTAGGAAGGGTTATTGAAGCTAGAAAGGGTTATTGAAGCTAGAAAGGGTTATTGAAGCTAGGACCTTGGAGTGTTATTGAAGCTAGGACCTTAAAGGGTTATTGAAGCTAGGACCTTGGGTAGTTTCAAATTTAGGTTGGATAAATACATGAGTGAGAGGGGTTGGATTTGAGTGGGACTAGCACTTGAGTTAATAGAATCCGCAAAGCTTATTTCTTGGATAGAATTGAAAATTAGGTTGGGCAATTATTCTGTTAGTGGGATGGATTGTGAAGGACCTGCCTAGTATGGGCCAACAGGCCTGCTGCAGTGTTCCACCTTTCTTATGTTCTTATCTCTCCAAGAGAGAACCCGCAATAATGGATTCAAGTTAGATAATGGAAAAATAAACACATAAGCAGTATAATGTGATCCTTTATTGACAACGTTTCGCCCACGCAGTGGGCTTTATCGAGTCACAGACAGATCTACCTGGAAAATAAGCAACATGGAGATATATATAGGGTACAGTCAGGTGGAGAATGCTGGGTCAGGTGGAGAAAGCTGCATGTGAGTCTTAAAAAGTAGTGTGATAGTTAAAAACATAGTGTGACTTAAAGGACCTGCAGTGTACCATTCTTGAGTTCTAGGTGGGATAGCGTTGAAGAAGTTTCTTGGCAATAGGTTCAGCTATGTTGTAGAAGCCGTTGTTCTGGTTGAAGTTGTTGGATATACAGATGAGTGATGATTCTAGGATTCTTCGGTATTGCGTGTTGTCTTCTCTGGCGATGAGTCTTGCGTTTCTGTAGTTGATTAAATGGTTGTGTAAATTTCGGTGTTGAACACAGGCATTTCTTGAGTCGTCAGATCTGCCTGCGTACTGGTGTTCTGAAATGCGTGTTTGTAGGTCTCTGGATGTTTCGCCAACGTATAATTTGCTGCAGCCATTACAAGGGATTGTGTATACCCCTGCCGTGGATTGAAGCTTTTCCTGTCTGTTACTGGTAATGTCCTTAATGGTGGTGGATGTGGAGGTGGATACTCCATGTTGCTTATTTTCCAGGTAGATCTGTCTGTGACTCGATAAAGCCCACTGCGTGGGCGAAACGTTGTCAATAAAGGATCACATTATACTGCTTATGTGTTTATTTTTCCATTGTGTCGGTATTTTATACCATTTATTTCCAAGTTAGATAAGTTTAGATTTAGAAAGGATATAGGAAAGTATTGGTTTGGAAATAGGGTAGTTGATGAGTGGAACAGTCTGCATAGTAGGGTTATTGAAGCAAGGACCTTGGGTAGTTTTAAATTTAGGTTGGATAAATTCATGAGTGAAAGGGGTTGGATTTGAGTGGGAATTGCACATGAGTAAATAAAATTATCAAAGCTTATTTCTTGGGTAGCATTGAAAATTAGGTTGAACAAATATTCTGTTAGTGGGATGGAATGTGAAGGACCTGCCTAGTATGGGCCAACGGGCCTGCTGCAGTGTTCCTCCTTTCTTATGTTCTTATAGTTTACTTGGATTTCAGTAAGGCCTTCGATAGAGTACCTCAAGTTCTAGCATGGATAGAGGCATGGCTTACCAATAGAAAGCAGAGTTTCCATTAATGGGGTCAAATCTGAATGGGGATTAGTCACTAGTGGCATTCCACAAGGATCAGTTTTAGGCCCATTGTTGTTCATAATTTACATAAATGACCTTGATGAAGGAATTGCAAGTGACATGAGTAAATTTGCTGATGATACAAAAATAGGCCGTATGATTCATTCTGAGGAGGATACCAGTGAACTCCAGGAGGATTTGGACAAATTAATGTCTTGGTCTCAAAAGTGGCAGATAAAGTTCAATGTGGACAAGTGTAAGGTGCTTGTCGTTGGTTGAAAATATCCCTCGAATATATAAAGGGGGGTGAAGTTGAGTTTGGGTCAACGAATGTGAAAAGACGGGGGGAGTCATGGTAAGCAGAAATCTAAAGCCCAAGAAAACAGTGCCTAAGTGCGCAATAAGGCTAACAGATTACTGATTTATTTCAAGAAGTATAAGCAACAGAAGTCCAAAGTTATTTTACAGCTCTACATCACAAAGTGGGGACCTCATTTGGTTTATGCAGCTCAGTTTTGGTCTCCTTACTGGATGGATATATATTCATTGGAGAACATACAAAGAAGAATGACTAAATGATTTACAGTATAAGAAATCTCCCGTATGAAGATAGACTTGACATTGAATCTCCACTCTCTGGAAGACGTAAAATGAGGAGATATCATCGAGGTGTACAAGTGGATGATGGGCAACAAAGGAGATATTAAAAAAATACTGAGGATATCGACCAAGTAAGAACGAAAATAACGGATTTAAATTGGATAAATTTAGATTTAGAAAGGACATAGGAAAGTACGGGTTTTTTCGAACAGAGTTGTAGATGCGTGGAACAATCTTCCGAGTAGGGTGATAAAAGCTGGACTTTTGTGGTTTTAAAAAGAGATTGGACAAATTTTGAGTGGGAGGGGCTGGGTTTGATTAGTGTCGTGGTACAGGAGTAAATTCTTAGGTAGTGGTGGTTTTGATAAGGCCCTGTTGATGGGCCAGTAGGCCTTCTGCAGTGTTCCTCCATTCTTATGTTCTTATGTTCTTAGTGAATCCATGGGTAGCCCAAGTTTGCTGAAAGAGTTGGTTTCGAAACATGAAAGCCCACACATAGTTCACAAGGTCGATGAAATCGCTGGCTGGAAGAATTGGCAGGAAAATTGACGACTCGTTTGATCTTCCTCTTCCACCAGCATTTTCGACTGTTGAACATGTGTGGCTACATGTTTCTGGCTAACCCCATGGGATACCACTATGCCGTCCGCGAACCTATATAGGGCTTTGGAAGCCGAGCGTTTTTCCCACAAATATTCCCTCTTCTCCCCTGGCCGTTATGTTGACGACATTCTCATCATAACCCCCCAGACGCTTCAACGTTCAAGCTCTCCAACACGAACTCAACCGGTTGAGCCATCAATCAGTTTACACTAGAAGAAGAAGTCGACAATACTTTTCCCTTTTCCGATTTCTTCTCTGAAAAGCTGACCATGACTTCGTTTAAAGTCTATCGAAAACAATCAACACGATCTTCTCCACTTCTACTCTCACCACGACACCAAAAATTGGTGAATTATAAGGGCTTTTCCTGCCCCACTCAGAATCTGCAGCAGTGATTTCCCTTGAGAGTGCTCCCTCATTGAACGGTTTTCCAACTCCATCTCGCCCTCATTAGAAGACTGCAGACACGGGCATAATCTTCACACACCAAGCTGCTGGGGAAGAGATCCTTCCACCAACTCATTTCCAACAAGTTTCCAACTTTTTTTTCAAAGGGTCATTCCACTCCACCTCCACTCCACCGCCGTGGGGGGCGGAAAACTCAATCCAGGAAGGGTACATCCTGTTGGCTGCGGGCATTCCTTTTCCCAACTTCGAGACCTCACGCATTTCAGACCCAGTACAGGCGATCGACTTTCAAAAATGCTGTGTTCAACACCACCCCCTTTTCCCACTACAGAACCGGGCTCATGGCGGCACACAAACCAAAATCTAGAATCATCACTCTGTAATCCACCTTCACCCAGCGGACTCACTGGCGTAGCGAACCTCTCCAACCAATCACAAAAACTCAGGTGACATTTTCTCCTAAATCACCTATGTTACTATCCCCTAACTCTGCGGTTTCTCCCCTGGGCATTCTCCCACCTGACCTATCTCCATGTTCTCATTAGTAAATCTGTCTGTGACCGATAAACCCTCGGGGAAAAACGTGTCAAAAGAATCACATTATCTCTTATTGTTTATTTCCAGGAAAAAAGTCGTTACCATCAAATTACCGCCCAAAAAGGGTCTAACTTCAATTGTAGGCAAATTATTAGAGTCGATTATGCTGATAACATAAGCCATCTCGATAGGCATAATTTGATTAATGATACTCAACATGGATTCGGGGCCGTTCCTGCCTAACTAATTATTAACTTTTTTTTTCAGTAAGGCTTTTAGGCAGTTGATCATGATAAAGAATTCGATATTGTTTATTTGGATTTTAGTAAGGTTTTGATAAGTACCATCAGAGACTTTTAAAAAAAGTGGCTGCTCACGGCTTTGGGGGAGGAAAAGAGTTTTCATGGATCGAGTCATGGCTCCCCCAATAGGAAGCAGAGGGTGTGCATTAATGGGGTTAAATCTGAGTGGGGATCTGTAACAAGTGGCGTTCCACAGGGATCGGTTTTGGGCCCGTTGTTGTTTATAATATATAAATGACCTTGACGAGGGAATTACTATGATGAAAAATTGCTGATGACACGAAGATAGGTAGGATAATCGATTCAGACGTGGAGATGTCACGGAACTTCAGGAGGATTTGGACAAACTCAATTCCTGGTCAGAAAAATGGCAGATGCAGTTAAAGTAGATAAATGCAAAGTTCTAAAGCTCGGGAATGTTCATAACCCTAGCACCTACCAGCTTAACTATGTTGAACTCAGCCGTACAGAATGCGAAAAAGGATCTGGGGGTTATGGTAAGCAGCAACCTCAAACCAAGTCAGCAATGCCTAAGCGTAAGAAATAAAGCAAATAGATTACTGGGATTTATATCCAAGAAGTGTAAGCAACAGAAGTCCAGCGGTTATATTACAGCTTTATACATCATTAGTAAGGCCTCCACCTAGATTATGCAGCTCAGTTCTGGTCTCCATTTAACAGAATGGATATAAATTCGTTAGAAAACATTCAGCGACGAATGACAAAGTTAATTCATAGCATTAGAAATCTTCCGTATGAAGAAAGATTGAAGACCCTTAAATTACATTCACTTGTAAGACGAAGAATGAGGGGAGACATGATCGAGGTATATAAGTGGAAGATGGGTATTAATAAGGGGATATAAATAAGGTCTTGAGGATATCTCTCAAGAGAGAACCCGCAATAATGGATTCAAATTGGATAAGTTTAGATTTAGAAAGGATTTTTTTTTTTTTTTTTTTTTTATTTTCCCCCCCCCCCCCCCCAAAAAAAAAAAAAAAAAAAAAATCATTCACTCCATCACTGTCTTGCCAGAGGGTGCTTACACTACAGTTATAAAACTGCAACATTAACACTCCTCCTTCAGGTGCCGGCACTGTACTTCCATCTCCAGAACTCAAGTCCGGCCTGCCGGTTTCCCTGAATCCCTTCATAAATGTTACTTTGCTCACACTCCAACAGCACGTCAAGTATTAAAACCATATGCCTCCATTCACTCCTATCAAATACGCTCACACATGCTTGCTGGAGGTCCAAGCCCCTCGCACACAAAACTTCCTTTACCCTCCCTCCAACCTTTCCTAGGCCGACCCTACCCCGCCTTCCCTCCACTACAGATTTATACACTCCAAGTCACTCTGTCTCGTTCCATTCTCTCTACATGTCCAAACCACCTCAACAACCCTCCTCAGCTCTCTGGACAATCGTTTTGGTAATCCCACATCCTCCTAATTTCCAAACTCCGAATTCTCTGCATTATATTCACACCACACATTGACCTCCAGACATGACATCTCCACTGCCTCCAGCCTTCTCCTCGTTGCAACATTCATCACCCATGCTTCACACCCATATAAGAGCGTTGGTATAACTATACTCTCATACATTCCCCTCTTACTTCCATGGACAAGGTTCTTTGTCTCCACAGACTCCGAAGTGCTCCACTCACCCTTTTCCCCTCATCAATTCTATGATTCACCTCATCCTTCATAGACCCATCCGCCGACATGTCCACTCCCAAATATCTGAATACATTCACCTCCTCCATACTCTCTCCCTCCAATCTGATATCCAATCTTTCGTCACCTATTCTTTTTGTTATCCTCATCACCTTACTCTTTCCTATATTC
>WNWK01026828.1:0-26950 GCA_009830355.1 Cherax destructor | reverse complement strand
CATGAACCACTGATAGTGCCCAGGATGCTTGGCAACCCCATGTACCACTGATAGTGCCCAGGATGCCGTGGCAACCCCGAACCACTGATAGTCCCAGGGTGCCGTGGCACCCCATGTACCACTGATAGTGCCAGGATGCCGTGGCAACCTATGAACCACTGATAGTGCCCAGGGTGCCTGGCAACCCCATGTACCACTGATAGTGCCCAGGGATGCCGTGGCAACCCATGACCACTGATAGTGCCCAGGGGTGCCGTGGCAACCCCATGTACCACTGATAGTGCCCAGGGATGCCATGGCAACCCCATTTGTCCACTGATAGTGCCCAGGGATGCCGTGGCAACCCTATGTACCACTGATAGTGCCCAGGGATGCCGTGGCAACCCCATGAACCACTGATAGTGCCCAGGATGCCGTGGCAACCCATGAACCACTGATAGTGCCCAGGGATGCCGTGGCAACCCCTGAACCACTGATAGTACCCAGGGGTGCTGTGGCAACCCCATATACCAATGATAGTGCCCAGTGATGCCGTGGCAATCCCATGAACCACTGATAGTGCCCAGGGATGTCGTGGCAGCACCATGTACCACTGATAGTGCCCAGAGATGCCGTGGCAGCACCATGTACCACTGATAGTGCCCAGAGATGCCGTGGCAGCACCATGTACCACTGATAGTGCCCAGGGATGCCGTGGCAACCCATGTACCACTGATAGTGCCCAGGGATGCCTGGCAGCCCATGTACCACTGATAGTGCCCAGGATGCCGTGGCAGCACCATGTACCACTGTTAGTGCCCAGGGGTGCCGTGGCAACCCCATGTACCACTGATAGTGCCCAGTGATGCCGTGGCAGCACCATGAACCACTGATAGTGCCCAGGGATGTCGTGGCAGCACCATGTACCACTGATAGTGCCCAGAGATGCCGTGGCAGCACCATGTACCACTGATAGTGCCCAGGGATGCCGTGGCAACACCATGTACCACTGATAGTGCCCAGGGATGCCGTGGCAGCACCATGTACCACTGATAGTGCCCAGAGATGCCGTGGCAACCCCATGTACCACTGATAGTGCCCAGGGATGCCGCGGCAACCCCATGTACCACTGATAGTGCCCAGGGATGTCGTGGCACACCATGTACCACTGATAGTGCCCAGGATGCCGTGGCACCCCATGAATCACTGATAGTGCCCAGGGTGCCGGGCACCCATTACCCTGATAGTGCCCAGGATGCGTGGCAACCATGTACCACTGATAGTGCCCAGAGATGCCGTGGCAACCCATGTACCACTGATAGTGCCCAGGGATGCCGTGGCAGCACCATGTACCACTGATAGTGCCCAGAGATGCCGTGGCAACCCCATGTACCACTGATAGTGCCCAGGATGCCGCGGCAACCCCATGTACCACTGATAGTGCCAAGGGATGCTGCGGTAACCCCATGAACCACTGATAGTGCCCAGGATGCATGGCAACACCATAGTCCACTGATAGTGCCCAGGATGCCGTGGCAACCCCATGAACCACTGATAGTGCCCAGGGGTGCAGTGGCAACCCCATGTACCACTGATAGTGCCCAGGATGCCGTGGCAACACCATGTACCACTGATAGTGCCCAGGGTGCCGTGGCAACCCCATGTACCACTGATAGTGCCCAGGGATGCCGTGGCAACCCATGTACCACTGATAGTGCCCAGGGATGCTGTGGCAACCCCATGTACCACTGATAGTGCCAGGATGCCGTGGCAGCACCATGTACCACTGATAGTGCCAGGATGCCGGAACCCCATGAACCACTGATAGTGCCCAGGTGCGGCAACACCATGTACCACTGATAGTGCCCAGGGATGCCGTGGCAACCCATGAACCACTGATAGTGCCCAGGGTGCCGTGGCACCCATGTACCACTGATAGTGCCCAGGGATGCCGTGGCACACCATGACCACCGATAGTGCCCAGGGATGCCGTGGCAACACCATGACCACTGATAGTGCCCAGGGTGCCGTGGCAACCCATGTACCACTGATAGTGCCCAGGATGCCGTGGCAACCCCATGTACCACTGATAGTGCCCAGGGTGCCGTGGCAACCCCATGAACCACTGATAGTGCCCAGGGATGCGTGGCAACACCATGTACCACTGATAGTGCCCAGGGATGCCGTGGCAACCCATGTACCACTGATAGTGCCCAGGGTGCCGTGGCAACCCATGACCACTGATAGTGCCCAGGGTGCCGTGCAACCCCATGAACCACTGATAGTGCCCAGGGATGCCTGGCAACCCATGACCACTGATAGTGCCCAGGGTGCCGTGGCAACCCATGACCACTGATAGTGCCCAGGGTGCGTGGCAACCCATGTACCACTGATAGTGCCCAGGATGCCGTGGCAACCCATGAACCACTGATAGTGCCCAGGGGTGCTGTGGCAACCCCATGTACCACTGATAGTGCCCAGGGATGCCGTGGCAACCCCATGAACCACTGATAGTGCCCAGGGGTGCCGTGGCAACCCCATGTACCACTGATAGTGCCCAGAGATGCCGTGGCAACCCCATGTACCACTGATAGTGCCCAGGGATGCCGTGGCAGCACCATGTACCACTGATAGTGCCCAGGGGTGCCGTGGCAACACCATGTACCACTGATAGTGCCCAGGAGTGCCGTGGCAACACCATGTACCACTGATAGTGCCCAGGGATGCCGTGGCAACCCCATGTACCACTGATAGTGCCCAGGGATGCCGTGGCAACCCCATGTACCACTGATAGTGCCCAGGGGTGCCGTGGCAACCCCATGAACCACTGATAGTGCCCAGGGGTGCCGTGGCAACCCCATGTACCACTGATAGTGCCCAGGGATGCCGTGGCAACCCCATGAACCACTGATAGTGCCCAGGGATGCCGTGGCAACCCCATGTACCACTGATAGTGCCCAGGGGTGCCGTGGCAACCCCATGACCACTGATAGTGCCCAGGGGTGCCGTGGCAACCCCATGAACCACTGATAGTGCCAGATGTGCCACGAGATTGCTAATTATTTCCCCCCTGGCTTCATTGCCTTAACCAAAACACCATAATTTTTTTGCTATTGTTGTATAATTAACTAGTAAAGAAGAGTTTATATATTTTTTTTCGAACAAAAGTTATTTAATATTAAACTGTTTAGTATAAATACATGAATAATATTGTCAGGTTTACAGTTTCTGTTGTCTAATATTTGACCGATGATTGACTTCCCTGAGAGATGTTGTCAGGCGCTTTCTCATGTTACACTTGTGTGCACATTAATAGGGACAGGAGTAAATTTTGTGGTTATCTTATGTCTTAGTCTCTGGCTTAATTAATATAGTTTGTTTTCTTTTTTTTCATAAGAGTTTGCTACCAACTTGTGGCAACCATCCAGCTGTGGTGTTACCCTGCGACTCTCGTCAGTGCTACAACAGCTGTTGTTCTGTAAGGCTACTCCTGTAAGTGCGCTCTATGAATGAATGTGGTTTCGTCAAATTCTCCTCTTCAATTGCTGAAATTCATGCTGGATGTTACACCTAGGAAGCGTACAAGTGTTGTAGCTTTTAGAAAACATACTGATTTGAGTATCAGACAGATCGCCGAAAATTTGAGCTTAGCAAAGTCGACTGTTGGTCAGATTGTGAAGAAAGCTGATGACACTGGTGATTGTGGAGCACTGGGACGAGGAAAGCTCTACGGAGAGATTTAGCTTCAGCTGGAGTAAGTGTTGACTCTTCAACTGCTCAATGAAGGCTCCTTGAAGTTGGCACAACTGCCAGAAAGCTGGTAAAGAAACAATTATTGACTGCTGTGGTGAGCAGTCGATCACAAGGGATAGACGACATATGAATAGAAAAAGTTATATTTTCAGATGTGGAGCATTTTGAAGTACATGGGTACAGATCAGTGGTAGTGAGACGGAGCAAAGGTGAACCTCTTCAGTGTGGACACATTCAACAAGCGTCAATACACACCTAAGATGTTTTGGAGTAGTTTTACTGCTAAAGGACCTGGACGGCTTGTTATTGTTGAGGGAACGATGAACAGTGACAAATAGAGGACAATCCTGGCAACTCATTTGCTTCCCATTGTGGATAGAGACTTTCCAGCAGGGTCTTGCTTCATGTCAAACTTCCAGAAAAATGCTGACAATCTTCGAAGAGAGTGCGCTAAGCGTTATAAATTAGCCTGGAAACTCTCATGACTTCAACCCAATTTAGAATCTATGGGCAATAACAGGACTGTTCATCTTGAATAAGCTAATTGCTGTTATTAGGACCTGTTACCACGACGAATAACTTGTCAAAATGTGTTCAACACTGGTTGATTCTATACCAGAGAGTGTAGCAGTGTTTATAAAAGCAAAGGTTAGTCATACCTCTTATTAAATCAATTATCTGTCATATATTTTACGTAATTTTACATCAATTTTCCAAATAAATGTCTTACTTCATCACTGTCCCAATTAATTAAGCCCACTACTGTAACCAGACATTTTAAACAGCAATTTGTCAACTTAATATGGACAAGTTTGTGATCAAGACGCGAAAACTTGAAGATGATCAGTAATAATGGTAGAATTACCAACAAAATATTAGATAAATGAACACAGATGTAACTGTGATATTTTATTTACGTAACATGAAGATGATTGTGGTGAGGGAGGAAAGGAAGATAGAGGTGAAAATATGAGTGAAAAGAACAGTTCCCACTTAGGGTAAAACTGATGTGAATAGAAGAAATAAAAGTAGTCTATATTTGTAGTTATTTAGATATGGTTTACAGTGTAGCGGTGAAGTTAATACTGGACCAGAATGTGTTAGTTGTGGTAATAAACTGCTCAGTGAAGCCATATTGTCCAAACACATGTGCAACACCTTTATTGTGCAAACGTTTCGCCACACAGTGGCTTCATCAGTCCAATACAAAAAAAAAAAAATGGTGACGATCAAAAGGAGATTAAGGTAATCAGTCTCTCAGTCTGGAGTCGATATAATCAGTCCATCAATCTTGATAAGAATACAGCGTATGGTTAGGTTAGGTAAGGTTTGTCAGGAAACAGGACAAGTGCTTCCTGAAGCCTCGGTCAGATGACCTTGGTCGTCTGACCGAGGCCTTCCACTGGCTTACCCCTCCACTACTTTAAAAATTATGGTTATAATTATATTACCATTTTCAGGATTATACAACATATGCGCGAAGAATCTTATATACTGCAGAAAAGTGAGTGAAGCAGTCGTGGTTCTCTGAAGTACGACTGTCCAGACAGGTGAGGTGAAGCAGTCGTGGTTCTCTGAACTACGACTGTCCAGACAGGTGAGGAGTGTGAAGACAGTCAGTGGTTCTCTGAACTACGACTGTCCAGACAGGTGAGGTGAAGCAGTCGTGGTTCTCTGACTACGACTGTCGAGACAGGTGAGGTGAAGCAGTGGTGGTTCTCTGAACTACGACTGTCGAGACAGGTGAGGTGAAGCAGTGGTGGTTCTCTGAACTACGACTGTCCAGACAGGTGAGGTGAAGCAGTCGTGGTTCTCTGAACTACGACTGTCCAGACAGGTGAGGTGAAGCAGTGGTGGTTCTCTGAACTACGACTGTCCAGACAGGTGAGGTGAAGCAGTCGTGGTTCTCTGAACTACGACTGTCCAGACAGGTGAGGTGAAGCAGTCGTGGTTCTCTGAACTACGACTGTCCAGACAGGTGAGGTGAAGCAGTCGTGGTTCTCTGAACTACGACTGTCCAGACAGGTGAGGTGAAGCAGTGGTGGTTCTCTGAAGTACGACTGTCGAGACAGGTGAGGTGAAGCAGTCGTGGTTCTCTGAACTACGACTGTCGAGACAGGTGAGGTGAAGCAGTGGTGGTTCTCTGAACTACGACTGTCCAGACAGGTGAGGTGAAGCAGTGGTGGTTCTCTGAACTACGACTGTCCATCAAGTTAAAGAAACATCACATTATGAAAGATGGTTATAAAAAAAAAAAAAACATACCACGGGTGGGTTCGAACCCGCGGTCAGAGTCTCAAAACTCCAGGCCGTCGCGTAAGCCACTGGCCCACTGGCTTACGTGACGGCCTGGAGTTTTGAGACTCTCTAACCGCGGGTTCGAACCCCACCCGTGGTATGGTTTGTTTGCAATCGTGTCATTACGATTTCGTGAGTCAAAGATGGTCATCTTGTAAGATTCGTTTAGCTTAAGTTCGAGGTTTACTATTTCTCTGACCAGTGTCTCCCTTCGTATTACACATATAAAAGTGGCAGAATTTACGTATTTAGCTAAAAAATGAAGTCAGAAAATGCTTCAAATTGGTCTCAAACGTCGAAACATTTGGTAGAATAACTTAAGACTGTTGAATGAGCCAAGGCGTCCCGTATCTTGGTTGATAGCGCACTCAGCTCATACACTAATGTCCATGGTTTGATCCCCGGTACGGGTGGAAACATTAGAACGAGTTTCTTTAAGACACTTGTTGCCACTGTTCACTTAGCAGTAAGTAGGTACCATGGAGTCAAGTGCGTGAGCTAAGTAGGTACCATGGAGTCAAGTGCGTGAGCTAAGTAAGTAGGTACCATGGAGTCAAGTGCGTGAGCTAAGTAAATAGGTACCATGGAGCCAAGTGCGTGAGCTAAGTAAGTAGGTACCATGGAGCCAAGTGCGTGAGCTAAGTAGTACCATGGAGCCAAGTGCGTGAGCTAAGTAAGTAGTACCATGGAGTCAAGTGCGTGAGCTAAGTAAGTAGGTACCATGGAGTCAAGTGCGTGAGCTAAGTAAGTAGGTACCATGGAGCCAAGTGCGTGAGCTTAAGTAGTACCATGGAGCCAAGTGCGTGAGCTAAGTAAGTAGTACCATGGAGCCAAGTGCGTGAGCTAAGTAAGTAGTACCATGGAGTCAAGTGCGTGAGCTAAGTAAGTAGGTACCATGGAGTCAAGTGCGTGAGCTAAGTAAGTAGGTACCATGGAGTCAAGTGCGTGAGCTAAGTAAGTAGTACCATGGGGCCAAGTGCGTGAGCTAAGTAAGTAGTACCATGGAGTCAAGTGCGTGAGCTAAGTAAGTAGTACCATGGAGTCAAGTGCGTGAGCTAAGTAAGTAGGTACCATGGAGTCAAGTGCGTGAGCTAAGTAAGTAGTACCATGGAGTCAAGTGCGTGAGCTAAGTAAGTAGTACCATGGAGTCAAGTGCGTGAGCTAAGTAAGTAGTACCATGGGGCCAAGTGCGTGAGCTAAGTAAGTAGGTACCATGGAGCCAAGTGCGTGAGCTAAGTAAGTAGTACCATGGAGTCAAGTGCGTGAGCTAAGTAAGTAGGTACCATGGAGTCAAGTGCGTGAGCTAAGTAAGTAGTACCATGGAGCCAAGTGCGTGAGCTAAGTAAGTAGGTACCATAGAGTCAAGTGCGTGAGCTAAGTAAGTAGGTACCATGGAGTCAAGTGCGTGAGCTAAGTAAGTAGGTACCATGGAGTCAAGTGCGTGAGCTAAGTGGCCTACCAAGCGAAACACAGGACACCTTGGCTTATTTATCAGTCTCAAAGTTAGTGTATGACAGCATGTCTGAACCATTGAGAGTCTTTGTCAGGCAAAGACGATTCCTCAGAGTGTATTTGCTTGGACTTCCTCCTCTTTTCAGTAACCTTGCAAGCGCCTGATGATGTGTTGACTGCAACACGAAAGGTCTAGAGCTATCATTCAACTACCCCCAGTGTTTTTTTTGCAAGTCTCCATATTAGAGTGAAGGCTCAACTATCAGCATTTATTCGGTACATTAGTAAAGCTAAACTGGTTAACCAGTTCTGTTCTTGTACAGAACTTGAAGAAACAAGAGAGATATATTCACTACATTAATTACTTGGAAGTTGTTAGTGTGTCCTGGATATCCTGTGTAGGATATTCTACAGACGGTGGTCCTACATCAATGGTTGCTTCAAGCTAACTATTTATAAAATTAGTGAAGAAAGAAAATATTGTATTACTTATACTAACAGGCTTGTATATTTTATGTGTTTTATACGCTTGTATGTGTATTACACATATACACTTGTATTTGTGTAATAGAAAACTGACTACAGGGGCCATAGATATGTGAGTTCAGGCTGGTGCCTGAACTGCTAGCCCACCCATCCACCTGCCCTCCTGCTAGCCCACCCATCCACCTGCCTGAGCCCACCCATCCTCCTGCCCACCCCTGCTCGCTAGCCCACCCATCCACCTGCCCCTGCCCCATCCACCTGCCCTCCTGTAGTCACACCATCCACCTGCCCTCCTGCTAGCCCACCCATCCACCTGCCTTATCTAGGCTAGCCCCCATCCCCGCCTTCCTGCTGCCACCCATCCACCTGCCCTCCTGCCAGCCCCATCCATCCACCTGCCCTCCTGCTAGTTCACCCATCCACCTGCCCTCCTGCTAGCCCACCCATCCACCTGCCCTCCTGCTAGCCCACCCATCCACCTGCCCTCCTGCTAGTTCACCCGTCCCCCTGCCCTCCTGCTAGCCCACCCATCCACCTGCCCTCAAGCTAGCCCACCCATTCACCTGCTAGTTCACCAACCCATCTGCTAGCCCATCCATCCATCTGCCCTCCTGTTAGTTCACCCATCCACCTGCCCTCCTGCTAGTTCACCCATCCATCTGCCCTCCTGCTAGCTCACCCATCCACCTGCCCTCCTGCTAGCCCACTCATTCACCTGCCCTCCTGCTAGTTCACCCATCCACCTGCCCTCCTGCTAGCCCACCCATCCACCTGCCCTCCTGCTAGCTCACCCATCCACCTGCCCTCCTGCTAGCTCACCCATCCACCTGCCCTCCTGCTAGCCCACCCATCCACCTGCCCTCCTGCTAGATCACCGATACATCTGCCCTCCTGCTAACCCACCCATCCACCTGCCCTCCTGCTAGTTCACCCATCCATCTGCCCTCCTGCTAGCTCACCCATCCATCTGCCCTCCTGTTAGTTCACCCATCCACCTGCCCTCCTACTAGTTCACCCATCCACATGCCCTCCTGCTAGCCCACCCATCCACCTGCTAGCCCACCCATCCTCCTGCCCTCCTGCTAGCCCACCCATCCACCTGCCCTCCTGCTAGTTCAACCATCCACCTGCCCTTCTGCTAGCCCACCCATCCACCTGCCTATCTGCTAGTTCACCCATCCACCTGCCCTCCTGCTAGTTCACCCATCCATCCACCTGCCCTCCTGCTAGCCCACCCATCCACCTGCCCTCCTGCTAGCCCACCCATCCACCTTCCCTCCTGCTAGCCCACCCATCCACCTGCCCTCCTGCTAGTTCACCTATCCACCTGCCCTCCTGCTAGTTCACCCATCCACCTGCCTTCCTGCTAGCCAACCCATCCACCTGCCCTCCTGCTAGCACACCCATCCACCTTCCCTAATGCTAGCCCACCCATCCACCTGCCCTCCTGCTAGTTCACCCATCCACCTGCCCTCCTGCTAGCCCACCCATCCACCGGCCCTAATGCTAGCCCACCCATCCACCTGCCATCCTACTAGTTCACCCACCCACCTGCTAGCCCACCCATCCATCTGCCCTTTTGTTAGTTCACCCATCCACCTGCCCTAATGCTAGTTCACCCATCCATCTGCCCTCCTGCTAGTTCACCCATCCACCTGCTAGCCCACCCATCCACCTGCCCTCCTGCTAGCCCACCCATCCACCTGCTAGCCCACCCATCCACCTGCTAGCCCACCCATCCATCTGCCCTTTTGTTAGTTCACCCATCCACCTGCCCTAATGCTAGTTCACACATCCACCTGCCCTCCTGCTAGTTCACCCATCCACCTGCTAGCCCACCCATCCACCTGCCCTCCTGCTAGCCCACCCATCCACCTGCCCTCCTGCTAGTTCACCCATCCACCTGCCCTCCTGCTAGCCCACCCATCCACCTGCACTCCTGCAAGTTCAGCCATCCACCTGCCCTCCTGCTAGTTCACCCATCCACCTGCCCTCCTGCTAGCCCACCCATTCACCTGCTCTCCTGCTAGCACACACATCCACCTGCCCTCCTGCTATCCCACCCATCCACCTGCCTTCCTGCTAGTTCACCCATCCACCTGCCCTCCTGCTAGCCCACCAATCCACCTACCCTCCTGCTAGTCCACCCATCCACTTGCCCTCCTACTAGTTCACCCACCCACATGCTAGCCCACCCATCCATCTGCCCTTTGTTAGTTCACCAATCCACCTACCTAGCCACCCATCTGCTAGCCCACCCATCCACCTGCCCTCTGCTATCCCACCCATCCACCTGCCATCCTGCTAGCCCACCCATCCACCTGCCCTTCTAGTTCACCCATCCACCTGCTCTCCTGCTAGCCAACCCATCAACCTGCCCTCCTGCTAGTTCACCCATCCACCTGCCCTCCTGCTAGTTCACCCATCCACCTGCCCTCCTGCTAGCCTACCCATCCACCTGCCCTCCTGCTAGCCACCCATCCACCTGCCCTCCTGCTCATTCACCTGTCCCCTGCCCTCCTGCTAGCCCACCCATCCACCTGCCCTCCAGCTAGTCCACCCATTCACCTGCCACCACCCTTGCTAGCCCATCCATCCATCTGCCCTCCTGTTAGTTCACCCATCCACCTGCCCTCCTGCTAGTTCACCCATCCATCTGCCCTCCTGCTAGCTCACCCATCCACCTGCCCTCCTGCTAGCCCACTCATTCACCTGCCCTCCTGCTAGTTCACCCATCCACCTGCCCTCTGCTAGCCCACCCATCCACCTGCCTCCTGCTAGCTCACCCATCCACCTGCCCTCCTGCTAGTCACCCATCCACCTGCCCTCCTGCTAGCCCCCCTCATCCACCTGCCTCCTGCTAGTTCACCCATCCACTCCCTCCTGCTACCCACACATCCCCTGCCCTCCTGCTAGTCACCCATCACCTGCCCTCCTGCTATTTCACCTCCACTCTGAACCTGCCCTCCTGCTAGTCCACCACTCCATCTGCCCACCCCCTCCCTCACCATCCACCTGCCCTCCTGCTAGCCCACCCATCCACCTGCCCTCTGCTAGTCCACCCATCCACCTGCCTCCTGCTAGTTCACCCATCCACCTGCCCCCTCCTCCCCCTAGTTCACCCATCCACCTGCCCTGCTAGTTCACCCATCCACTGCCCTCCTGCTAGCCCACCCATCCACCTGCTAGCCCACCCATCCACCTGCCCTCCTGCTAGTCACCCATCCACCTGCCCTCCTGCTACCCCCACCCATCCATCTGCCCTACACTGCTAGCCACCCATTCACCTGCCCTCCTGCTAGTTCACCCATCCACCTGCCCTCCTGCTACCCACCCATCCACCTGCCCTCCTGCTAACCAACCCATCCACCTGCACTCCTGCTAGTTCACCCATCCACCTGCCCTCCTGCTAGCCCACCCATCCACCTGCCCTCCTGCTAGTCCACCCATCCACCTGCCCTCCTGCTAGTTCACCCATCCACCTGCCCTCCTGCTAGCCCACCCATCCACCTGCCTCCTGCTAGCCACCCATCCACCTGCCCTCCTGCTATCCCACCCATCCACCTGCCTTCCTGCTAGTTCCCCAATCCACCTGCCCTCCTGCTAGCCCACCCATCCACCTCCCTCCTGCTAGCTCCACCATCCACTCTGCCCTCCTCTAGCCCACCCATCAGCCCACCCATCCACCTCCTGTAGTTCACCCATCCACCTGCCCTCCTGCTAGCCCACCATCCACCTGCCTCTTGCTAACCATCACCTGCATCCCTGCACATCCACCTCCTCTAGCTCACCCCATCCACCTGTTCTACTGCTAGCCAACCCATCCACCTGCCCTCCTGCTAGCCCACCCATTCACCTACCCTCCTGCTACCCCACCCATCCACCTGCTAGCCCACCCATCCACCTGCCAGTTCACCCATCCACCTGCTCTCCTGCTAGTCACCCATCCACTTGTTCTCCTGCTAGCCAACTCATCCACCTGCCCTCATCTCCACCATTCACCCTTTCCACCGCCCTCCAGCTAGCCCACCATCCATTCCCCCTGTTAGTTCACCCATCCACCTGCCCTCTGCTAGTTCACCCATCCACTGCCCTCCTGCTAGCTCACCCATCCACTGTCTCCTGCTAGCCCACCATCCACCTGCCCTCTGCTAGCTTCACCCATCCACCTGCCCATCTGCTAGCCCACCCTTCCACCTGCCCTCTGCTAGCTCCCCATCCACCTGCCTCCTGCTAGCTCACCCCCCCTGCCCTCCTGCTGCCCACTCATCCACCTGCTCTCCTCTGTTCCCCATCCATCTGCCCTCCTGCTACCCCACTCCCTTGCCTCCTGCTGCCCCCTTCACCTGCCCTCCTGCTTTTCACCCATACCTGCCCTCCTGCTAGTCACCCATCCATCTGCCCTCCTGCTGTTCACCCATCCACCCCCTCCTGCTGCCACCCATCCACCTGCCCCCTGCTAGTCCACCCATCCACCTGCCCTCCTGCTAGTTCACCCATCCACCTGCCCTCTGCTAGTTCCCCATCCACCTCCCTCCTGCTAGTTCACCCATCCATGCCCTCCTGCTAGCCCACCCATCCACCTCTGCCCACCCATCCATCTCCCTCCTGTAGTTCCAATCTCCCTCCTGCTCCCCACCCACCACCTGCCCTCCTGCTGCCCACCCATTCACCTGCCCTCCTGCTGTTCACCCATCCACTGCCCTCCTGTCCACCCATCCACCTGCCCTCCTGCTAACCAACCCATCACCTGCCTCCTGCTAGTTCCCCATCCACCTCCCTCTGCTTGCCACCCATCCACTGCCTCCTGCTAGCCCCCATCCACCTGCCCTCCTGCTGTTCACCCATCCACCTGCCCTCCTGCTAGCCCACCCTCCACCTGCCCTCCTGCTAGCCCACCATCCACCTCCCTCCTGCTGCTCACCCTCAACCTGCCCTCCTGGCCACACATCCCTCCCTCCTGTAGTCACCCATCCACCTGCCCTCCTGCAGTCCCCATCCACCTGCCCTCCTCTGCCACCCTCACCTGCTCTCACTACCATCCCCTCCCTCCTGCTAACACATCACCTGCCTTTGCTGCCCCTCTCCACCTGCTTCCTCTAGCTCACCCATCCACCTGTTCCTGCTAACCCATCCACCTGCCCTCTGCCACCCTTCCTCCCTCCTGCTCCACCCTCACCTGCTGCCCACCCATCCACCTGCCAGTTCACCCATCCACCTGCTCTCCTGCTAGCTCACCCATCCACTTGTTCTACTGCTAGCCAACTCATCCACCTGCCCTATCTCCTAGCCCACCCTTCCACCTGCCCTCCAGCTAGCCCACCTATCCACCTGGTAGCACACCTATCCACCTGCCCTCTTGCTAGTTCACCCATCCACCTGCCCTCCTGCTAGCTCACCCATCCACATGTTCTCCTGCTAGCCCACCCATCCACCTGCCCTGCTGCTACCTCACCCATCCACCTGCCCTATCTGCTAGCCCACCCTTCCACCTGCTCTCCTGCTAGCCAACCCATCCACCTGTCCTACTGCTTTCCCACCCATCCACCTGCCCTCCTGCTGGCCCACTCATCTACCTGCCCTCCTGCTAGCCCACCCATCCACCTGTCCTACTGCTAGCCCACCCATCCACCTGTCCTACTGCTAGCCCACCTATCTACCTGCCCTCCTGCTAGCCCACCTATTCACCTGTCCTACTGCTAGCCCACCTATCCACCTGCCCTCCTGCTAGCCCACCCATCCACCTGCCCACCCACATGTACTTCTATCTGACCGCACGATGTACTTGGTCACAAGTACTGTCTGACACACACACACACACACACACACAACAGACACACACACACACACACACACACACACACACACACCACACACACACACACACACAACAGACACACACACACACACACACACACACACACACACACACACACACACACACACACACACACACACACACACACACACACACATACACACACACCACACACACACACACACACCACATACGCACACACACACACACACGGGGCCAGGAGCTATGACTAGACCCCTGCAACCACAACTAGGTGAGTACACACACACACACACACACACACACACACACCACACACGCACACACACACCAGGCAGAACTACAAAGGGATCTGGATAAGCTGCAAGCCTGGTCCAGCAATTGGCTCCTAGAGTTCAACCCCACCAAGTGCAAAGTCATGAAGATTGGGGAAGGGCATAGAAGACCGCAGACGGAGTACAGTCTAGGGGGCCAGAGACTGCAAACCTCAATCAAGGAAAAAGATCTGGGGGTGAGTATAACACCAGGCACATCTCCTGAGGCGCACATCAACCAAATAACTGCTGCAGCATATGGGCGCCTAGCAAACCTAAGAACAGCATTCCGACATCTTAACAAAGAATCGTTCAGGACCCTGTACACTGTGTACGTTAGGCCCATACTGGAGTATGCAGCACCAGTTTGGAACCCACACCTAGCCAAGCTCGAGAAAGTGCAAAGGTTTGCAACAAGACTAGTCCCGGAGCTAAGGGGTATGTCCTACGAGGAGAGGTTAAGGGAAATCGACCTGACGACATTGGAGGACAGGAGAGATAGGGGGGACATGATAACGACATATAAGATACTGAGAGGAATTGACAAGGTGGACAGGAACAGAATGTTCCAGAGGTGGGACACAGCAACAAGGGGACACAGTTGGAAGCTGAAGACTCAGATGAATCACAGGGATGTTAGGAATTATTTCTTCAGTCACAGAGTGGTCGGGAAGTGGAATACTTTGGGAAGCGATGTAGTGGAGGCAGGTTCCATTCATAGCTTTAAGAAGAGGTATGATAAAGCTCATGGCGCAGGGAGAGTGACCCAGTAGCGGCCAGTGAAGAGGCGGGGCCAGGAGCTGTGACTCGACCCCTGCAACCACAACTAGGTGAGTATAATTAGGTGAGTACACAAACCCACTTGTCAAAGACAGCTGACACAGGTGATAATGGAGAGTCAGTCTAGCACAACACTTCACTGGGTTTACCAGGAAAAATAAGTAACTAGATAGCCAAGTTTTGAAACAAGAGAATAGTGTGCTCACACACACTACTTGTAGGGTGGGTAGATACTCAGCTCTTGGCCCCGTCAGGCCTGGTCAAGGAATGGGCCGCGGGGGCGCTGACCCCCCGGAACACTCTCCAGGTAAATCTATTCATTATCTAGCTAGACTTTACTAGTTAATAATGATAACATCTTTATTTTCTACCAGTACATGTACAAGGTATACAGACCATAGTTGACATCAATGACATACTACTATATAGAAAGCCCTTGTTATGCTGAGCATTTCCCACAAATTAGGTCAGTTTTGTCCCAGGATGCGACCCACACCAGTCCACTAACACCCAGGTACCTATTTTACTGATGGGTGAACATAGACAACAGGTGTCTTATGGAAACACGTCCTAATGTTTCCCTTGCACAGTGACACAGACCTGTCATGCTTCATGCACGATGACACAGACCTGTCATGCGTCATGCACGATGACACAGACCTGTCATGCGTCATGTATGATGACACAGACCTGTCATGCGTCATGCACGATGACACAGACCTGTCATGCGTCATGCACAGTGACACAGACCTGTCATGCGTCATGCACGATGACACAGACCTGTCATGCGTCATGCACGATGACACAGACCTGTCATGCGTCATGCACGATGACACAGACCTGTCATGCGTCATGCACGATGACAGACCTGTCATGCGTCATACACGATGACACACCTGTCATACGTCATGCACGATGACACAGGCCTGTAGAGCGTCATGCACAGTGACACCTGTCATGCGTCATTCACAGTGACACAGACCTGTCATGCGTCATGCACAGTGACACAGACCTGTCATGCGTCATGCACAGTGACACAGACCTGTCATGCGTCATGTTCACTGTAATAATGACATGTTTACTGTTATAATGACATGTTCATTGTAATAATGACATGTTCACTGTAATAATGACATGTTCACTGTAATAATGACATGTTCACTGTAATAATGACATGTTCACTATAATAATGACATGTTCACTGTAATATTTACATGACCAGTGTAATAATAACATGTTCACTGTAATAATGACATGACTAGTGTAACAATGACATGTTCACTGTAATAATGACATGCTCACTGTAACAATAACATGTTCACTGTAATAATGACATGTTCACTGTAATAATGACATGTTCACTTTAATAATAACATGCTCACTATAATAATGACATGTTCACTGTAATAATGACATGTTCACTGTAACAATAACATGCTCACTATAATAATGACATGTTCACTGTAATAATGACATGTTCACTGTAATAATGACATGTTCACTGTAATAATTACATGACCAGTGTAACAATGACATGTTCACTGTAATAATGACATGTTCACTGTAATAATTACATGACCAGTGTAACAATGACATGTTCACTGTAATAATGACATGTTCACTGTAATAATGACATGTTCACTGTAATGTCAGTAGTGTACTTAACCGCTATGTATTATACTTGTGTAGTTTATCATAATACGAGCTATATTATAGTTAGGATCCCTAGCTACCTGTGACGTCACGAGTCCCGCACATGTGAGCTCTGAGCCTCAGGTGTCTTCCTTAATTCGTCTACAGACTTAGGAAGGAACAGGTAGGCTGGGTTCAGTGTAATAATTACATGACCAGTGTAATAATAACATGACCAGTGTAATAATTACATGACCAGTGTAATAATAACATAACCGGTGTAATAATTACATGACCAGTGTAATAATAACATGACCAGTGTAATAATAACATGACCAGTGTAATAATAACATGACCAGTGTAATAATAACATGACCAGTGTAATAATTACATGACCAGTGTAATAATAACATGACCAGTGTAATAATAACATGACCAGTGTAATAATAACATGACCAGTGTAATAATAACATGAACAGTGTAATAATAACATGACCAGTGTAATAATAACATGACCAGTGTAATAATAACATGACCGGTGTAATAATTACATGACCAGTGTAATAATAACATAACCGGTGTAATAATTACATGACCAGTGTAATAATAACATGACCAGTGTAATAATAACATGACCAGTGTAATAATAACATGACCAGTGTAATAATAACATGACCAGTGTAATAATAACATGACCAGTGTAATAATAACATGACCAGTGTAATAATTACATGACCAGTGTAATAATTACATGACCAGTGTAATAATAACATGACCCCGCCTCTTCACTGGTTGCTACTAGGTTCACTCTCTGATTCATGAGCTTTATCATACCTATTCTTAAAGCTATGTATGGATTCTGCCTCCGCTACATCTCTCTCCAGACTATTCCACTTCCTGACAACTCTGTGACTGAAGAAATACTTCCTAACATCCCTGTGATTCATCTGAGTCTTCAACTTCCAACTGTGTCCCCTTGTTGCTGTGTCCCATCTCTGGAACATCCTGTCTCTGTCCACCTTGTCTATTCCTCTCAGTATTTTATGTCGTTATCATGTCTCCCCTATCTCTCTTGTCCACCAGTGTCGTCAGGTTAAGTTCCCTTAACATATCCTCGTAGGACATACCCTTTAGCTCCGGGACTAGTCTTGTTGCAAACCATAAGCCTGTCTCTAATTTCTTGACGTGCTTGACCAGGTGTGGGTTCCATACTGATTCTGCGGACTCCAGTATGGGCCTGACGTATACGGTGTACAGAGTCTTGAATGATTCCTTACTCAGGTGTCGAAACACTATTCCTAGATTTGCTAGTCGCCCGTATGCTGCAGTAGTTATTTGTTTGATGTGCGCCACAAGAGATGTGCTCGGTATGATGCTCACCCCAAAATTCTTTTCCTTGAGTGAGGTTTGCAGTCTTTGGCCTCCTAGACTGTACTCTGTCTGCGGTCTTCTTTGATCTTTCCCAATCTTCATGACTTTGCATTTGGTGGGGTTAAACTCCAGGAGCCAGTTGCTGGACCAGGCTTGCAGCCTGTCCAGATCCCTTTGTAGTCCTGCCTGATCCTCATCCGACTGAATTCTCCTCATTAGTTTCATATCGTCTGCAAACAGGGGCACCTCTGAGTCTATCCCTTCCGTCATGTCATTCACATATACCAGATACAACACCGGCCGGCCGTAGGACTGACCCTTGTGGAACACCGCTTGTCACCGGCGCCCACTCTGACACCTCATCACATACCATGACTCGTTGTGTGTGTGGACGTCCAGGAAAGGCAATTTCTTATTCACTTGTTTATCAAGAGTGACTTTTTAAGTTTATTTATGTACAGCTACACGTAAGTACAATTATCATACATAGTGTAAATTACCTGGTCACAGACCGGGCCGCGGGGGCGTTGACCCCCAGAAACCCTATCCAGGTATACTCCAGGTATAACTCAAAGTGACTTATTTCCATTGTGGTCCTTGTATGTGGTGCACCAGTTAAGTGAGTCTGGCTCCCAGGAACAACTCAACTACTGAAACTTGTGTAATAACAACAATACATACACGCTTATTATACTATATAACATATACAAGAAAGTGATGACTTGAGTTGACGTCAAGTGTTGGCTCGTGGAGTGATCCAAGAGGGAGGGGTGGGAGGGAAGGCAGGTTAGTAGGGAGGGAGGGAGGGAGGGAAGGCAGGTTGATGGGAAGGTAGGGAGGGAGGTTGGTAGGTAGGGAGGGAAGGGAGGGATGGCAGGGAGGGAAGGGAGGGGTGAGTATCATCGTAACCCTACAACAATACCCTGCACATTACGCCTTACACGGAGGTCAATACTTGCGTCCAGGTGCTGTCCTGACCCCTCTATACGCCCTCTGACCCCACCACCACCACCTTCCCCCACACACCCACAGGAGTGTGTGGGGGAAGGTGGGTAGCTGGGCATGAGGGTGGGTGGGTAGGAGCTCGGGGCACGGCCGTGTACAGACCCTCCACTACCACTGCTATATAAGGTAACATCTTTGATTCAGGCCAGACGTGTACCCTCCTAGCACGGGGTATGTGCTGCCCAGGGTATGTGTACCCTCACCTGCATCCCACATCCTTCCCTGCCCTCAATACCCTCACCCAGTGCCCTCAAGCACCAAATACCCACCAAAACAATCACAATGCCCCCCAGAGAATGCCCACTACCACGACACATGTTGATAGCGGTCAGATAAATACCTCGCTGTTAACCTTTGCTGGGTATGAGATGCAATCAGGTATTTATGCCTTTAATGGGCATGTCTCACAAGGCAAACTCTACCCAGGCCCCCACCCCCCTTTCAACGTGCCCTAAGGCACCCACCACCTCCTCCCCCCTGCCTCATAGTCCACCATTCCATTGCCCTCAGATTGTTCAACACCTCGACCCTCCTGTCTTACTCATGATGCCCACACTACACTCACAACACTGTTCACTCACAACATTGTTCACTCACAACACTGTTCACTCACAACACTGTTCACTCACAACATTGTTCACTCACAACACTGTTCACTCACAACACTGTTCACTCACAACACTGTTCACTCACAACACTGTTCACTCACAACACTGTTCACTCACAACACTGTTCACTCACAACACTGTTCACTCACAACATTGTTCACTCACAACACTGTTCACTCACAACATTGTTCACTCACAACACTGTTCACTCACAACATTGTTCACTCACAACATTGTTCACTCACAACACTGTTCACTCACAACACTGTTCACTCACAACACTGTTCACTCACAATGTTCACTCACAACACTGTTCACTCACAACATTGTTCACTCACAACATTGTTCACTCACAACACTGTTCACTCACAACACTGTTCACTCACAACATTGTTCACTCACAACACTGTTCACTCACAACACTGTTCACTCACAACACTGTTCACTCACAACACTGTTCACTCACAACATTGTTCACTCACAACATTGTTCACTCACAACACTGTTCACTCACAACACTGTTCACTCACAACACTGTTCACTCACAACATTGTTCACTCACAACATTGTTCACTCACAACACTGTTCACTCACAACACTGTTCACTCACAACACTGTTCACTCACAACACTGTGCACTCACAACATTGTTCACTCACAACATTGTTCACTCACAACATTGTTCACTCACAACACTGTTCACTCACAATGTTCACTCACAACACTGTTCACTCACAACATTGTTCACTCACAACATTGTTCTCTCACAACACTGTTCACTCACAACACTGTTCACTCACAACACTGTTCACTCACAACACTGTGCACTCACAACATTGTTCACTCACAACATTGTTCACTCACAACACTTCACTCACAATGTTCACTCACAACACTGTTCACTCACAACATTGTTCACTCACAACATTGTTCACTCACAACATTGTTCACTCACAACACTGTTCACTCACAACACTGTTCACTCACAATGTTCACTCACAACATTGTTCACTCACAACACTGTTCACTCACAACACTGTTCACTCACAACACTGTTCACTCACAACACTGTGCACTCACAACATTGTTCACTCACAACATTGTTCACTCTCAACATTGTTCACTCACAACACTGTTCACTCACAACACTGTTCACTCACAACACTGTTCACTCACAACACTGTGCACTCACAACATTGTTCACTCACAACACTGTTCACTCACAACACTGTGCACTCACAACATTGTTCACTCACAACATTGTTCACTCACAACACTGTTCACTCACAACACTGTTCACTCACAACACTGTTCACTCACAACATTGTTCCCTCACAACACTGTTCACTCACAACACTGTTCACTCACAACACTGTTCACTCACAACACTGTTCACTCACAACATTGTTCACTCACAACATTGTTCACTCACAACACTGTTCACTCACAACACTGTTCACTCACAACATTGTTCACTCACAACATTGTTCACTCACATTGTTCACTCACAACATTGTTCACTCACAACATTGTTCACTCACAACACTGTTCACTCACAACACTGTTCACTCACAACACTGTTCACTCACAACACTGTTCACTCACAACACTGTGCACTCACAACATTGTTCACTCACAACATTGTTCACTCACAACATTGTTCACTCACAACACTGTTCACTCACAATGTTCACTCACAACATTGTTCACTCACAACATTGTTCACTCACAACATTGTTCACTCACAACACTGTTCACTCACAACACTGTTCACTCACAACACTGTGCACTCACAACATTGTTCACTCACAACATTGTTCACTCACAACATTGTTCACTCACAACACTGTTCACTCACAACACTGTTCACTCACAACACTGTTCACTCACAACACTGTGCACTCACAACATTGTTCACTCACAACACTGTTCACTCACAACACTGTGCACTCACAACATTGTTCACTCACAACATTGTTCACTCACAACACTGTTCACTCACAACACTGTTCACTCATAACACTGTTCACTCACAACACTGTTCACTCACAACATTGTTCACTCAACACTGTTCACTCACAACACTGTTCACTCACAACATTGTTCACTCACAACATTGTTCACTCACAACATTGTTCACTCACAACACTGTTCACTCACAACACTGTTCACTCACAACATTGTTCACTCACAACATTGTTCACTCACAACATTGTTCACTCACATTGTTCACTCACAACATTGTTCACTCACAACACTGTTCACTCACAACACTGTTCACTCACAACACTGTTCACTCACAATACTGTTCACTCACAACATTGTTCACTCACAACATTGTTCACTCACAACACTGTTCACTCACAACATTGTTCACTCACATTGTTCACTCACAACACTCTTCACTCACATTGTTCACTCACAACATTGTTCACTCACAACATTGTTCACTCACAACACTGTCCACTCACAACATTGTTCACTCACATTGTTCACTCACAACATTGTTCACTCACAACACTCTTCACTCACATTGTTCACTCACAACATTGTTCACTCACAACACTGTCCACTCACAACATTGTTCACTCAACATTGTTCACTTATAACATATTGCAGCTGAATATTACTGAGTGGTAGGCCACTCACTGACCACTCATCACTCACTGACAACTCATCACTGACCACTCACCACTCACTGACCACTCACCACTCACTGACCACTCATCACTCACTGACCACTCACTGACCACTCACCACTCACTGACCACTCACCACACACTGACCACTCACCACTCACTGACCATTCACCACTCACTGACCACTCACCACTCACTGACCACTCACCACACACTGACCACTCACCACTCACTGACCACTCACCACTCACTGACCACTCATCACTCACTGACAACTCATCACTGACCACTCACCACTCACTGACCACTCACCACACACTGACCACTCACTGACCACTCACCACTCACTGACCACTCACCACTCACTGACCACTCACCACTCACTGACCACTCACCACTCACCGACCACTCACCACACACTGACCACTCACTGACCACTCACCACACACTCACCACTCACTGACCACTCACCACACACTGACCACTCACTGACCACTCACCACTCACTGACCACTCATCACTCACTGACAACTCATCACTGACCACTCACCACTCACTGACCACTCACTGACCACTCACCACTCACTGACCACTCACTGACCACTCACCACTCACTGACCACTCACCACACACTGACCACTCACTGACCACTCACTGACCACTCACCACTCACTGACCACTCACCACACACTGACCACTCACTGACCACTCACTGACCACTCATCACTCACTGACAACTCATCACTGACCACTCACCACTCACTGACCACACACTGACCACTCACCGACCACTCACCACTCACTGACCACTCACTAATAAGAAACGTGATAAAGGTGATATGCCTGACAGTATCACTTATACAGCTATGGTATTGTTCCTTTTCCTGCTTCAATGTTACTTATGAAGAATTAGACACATGTACAACATCTGGGGATCTTTATTGTAGACGTTTCGCCCACCAGTGACTTTATCAGTGCAAGGACATAATGTGAACACTGTACAACTGTATAGAAGAGATGAGGTAATCAGTCCCTACGGTGGAGAGCACAGTAGTCTTCAAGACTACGGTGGAGAGCACAGTAGTCTTCAAGACTACGGTGGAGAGCACAGTAGTCTTCAAGACTACGGTGGAGAGCACAGTAGTCTTCAAGACTACGGTGGAGAGCACAGTAGTCTTCAAGACTACGGTGGAGAGCACAGTAGTCTTCAAGACTACGGTGGAGAGCACAGTAGTCTTCAACACTACGGTGGAGAGCACAGTAGTCTTCAACACTACGGTGGAGAGCACAGTAGTCTTCAACACTACGGTGGAGAGCACAGTAGTCTTCAACACTACGGTGGAGAGCACAGTAGTCTTCAAGACTACGGTGGAGAGCACAGTAGTCTTCAACACTACGGTGGAGAGCACAGTAGTCTTCAAGACTACGGTGGAGAGCACAGTAGTCTTCAACACTACGGTGGAGAGCACAGTAGTCTTCAAGACTACGGTGGAGAGCACAGTAGTCTTCAACACTACGGTGGAGAGCACAGTAGTCTTCAACACTACGGTGGAGAGCACAGTAGTCTTCAAGATTACGGTGGAGAGAACAATAGTCTTGAAGACTACGGTGGATAGCACAGTAGTCTTCAAGACTACGGTGGAGAGCACAGTAGTCTTCAAGACTACGGTGGAGAGAACAATAGTCTTGAAGACTACGGTGGATAGCACAGTAGTCTTCAAGACTACGGTGGAGAGAACAGTAGTCTTGAAGACTACGGTGGAGAGCACAGTAGTCTTGAAGACTACGGTGGAGAGAACAGTAGTCTTCAAGACTACGGTGGAGAGCACAGTAGTCTTGAAGACTACGGTGGAGAGAACAGTAGTCTTCAAGACTAAGGTGGAGAGCACAGTAGTCTTCAAGACTACGGTGGAGAGCACAGTAGTCTTCAAGACTACGGTGAAGAGCACAGTAGTCTTCAAGACTACGGTGGAGAGCACAGTAGTCTTCAAGACTACGGTGAAGAGCACAGTAGTCTTCAAGACTACGGTGGAGAGCACAGTAGTCTTCAAGACTACGGTGGAGAGCACAGTAGTCTTCAAGACTACGGTGGAGAGCACAGTAGTCTTCAAGACTACGGTGGAGAGCACAGTAGTCTTCAAGACTACGGTGGAGAGCACAGTAGTCTTCAAGACTACGGTGGAGAGCACAGTAGTCTTCAAGACTACGGTGGAGAGCACAGTAGTATTCAAGACTACGGTGGAGACCACAGTAGTCTTCAAGACTACGGTGGAGACCACAGTAGTCTTCAAGACTACGGTGGAGACCACAGTAGTCTTCAAGACTACGGTGGAGACCACAGTAGTCTTCAAGACTACGGTGGAGACCACAGTAGTCTTCAAGACTACGGTGGAGACCACAGTAGTCTTCAACACTACGGTGCTCTTCACTAACTCCAAGACTGAGGGACTGATTACCTCATATTTTGCATATAGTTCTACAGTCATCACATTATGTCCTTGTATTAATAAAGCCACTGGAGGGCGAAACGTCTACAATTAAAGATCCCCAGATGTTGCACATGTGTCTAATTCTTCATCTTGTCGATATTGTAGACATTCATGTACAAAGTTACTTATATCTTCCTCCATCTTTGATCTACATGTACAAGACATGTCAACAACCTTCAACCACACATAAAGGGGATTACCAATAGACACATTACTGTCTTCAGGAGGACCCCAACGGAAATAAGTCACTCTGACTTTTTTGGGTCATCCTGGGTTGTCTACACATATGCTGCTATGTATGATAATCTATGTAACTGTATTTGTGTATACCTGAATAAACTAACTTACTGAACTTGGTTAAGTTTCTCAAGTCTGTTCCTGATCAGCTGGGCTGTGTTGCATGTATTAGAATACGTTAGACCAGCAGTGACAAGCTTCTTGAGCAGATCTTGATGCACCAGGACAGGGCCGCGGGGGCCCCTCACTGAGAGCAAGCACATTCCATGCTCTGGCTAACTGCTAACCTGTCTGAGGGCCACAGATTCCGGTACTGAAATTACGGAGGTGTGCCTCTAGTACACAACCTTCATGCATCATGGTTCTACCTGAAATTTACCTGGAGAGGGTTTCGGGGGTCAACGCCCCTGCGGCCCGGTCTGAGACCAGGCTTCATGGTGGATCAGGGTCTGATCTGAGAGAAACTTTGACCTGAACTGGTTCAACCTGAGAAGTTAGGTTAGGTAAGGTTCGTCAGGAAACAGGACAAGTGTTTCCTGACGCGGGTCTTAGTCAAATGATGACCCGCCATTGGAGCTTTTCGTCATCTGACCGAGGCCTTCCGCTGGCTTACCGGTCTACCCCTTTAAAAATTATGGTCAGTTATAACCATTTGGTATCACCTGAGAAGTGTTAGGTAAATGGACACAGATGCAACTAATGTGACATTTTATTGTGGCAACGTTTCGCTCTCCAGGAACTTTGTCAAGCCGTTACAAACAATTCAAGGCTCAATACCTTGACTGGAACAATACACAAATAACCCTCACATAGGCGAGAGAAACCACGACGTTTCGGTCCGACTTGGACCATTTACAAAATCACACTATTGTGTATTGGACACAGAGGGTAAATATAGGTACCACGTAGGTTTACGGATCCATGTACTAGGTAGGTAGTAGTAGTAGTAATAAGTAGTTACAGTAGTAGAAATAATAGTTACCTTTGAAGAGTTTCGAGAGTATCTACTCTCTGAGCCCGGCCATGGGCCAGGCTCGTCTGGTGCTTGCCTGGTCAACCAGGCTGTTGCTGCTGGAGGCCCGCTGCCCCACATATCCATCACAGCCTGGTTGATCTGGCACCTGGTGAAGATATTTGTCCAGTTTCCTCTTGAAGGCTTCTACACTGGTTCCAGCCGTGTTTCGGATATCTTCTGGTAAGATGTTGAATAGTCTGGGACCCCGGATGTTAATACAGTGCTCCCGTATTGTCCCCACCGCACCCCTGCTTATCACTGGGTTTATTTTACACTTTCTCCCATATCTCTCACTCCAGTATGTTGTTATGGCAGTGTGCAGATTTGGGACCAGGCCCTCAAGTACTTTCCATGTATATATTATCATGTATCTCTCTCTCCTCCGCTCCAATGAGTACATGTTCAAGACTTGAAGGCGTTCCCAATAATTTAGATGTTTCAATGGCTCAATGTGAGCCGTAAACGATCTCTGGATTTGTTCCAGCTCTGCTATTTCTCCTGCCCTGAACGGGGCCGTCAGCACTGAGCAGTATTCTAAGTGGGGAGCACTAGCGATTTGAAGAGTGTCACCATCGGCATTATTTCCCTTGTTTTGAAAGTTCTCAATACCCACCCGTCATCTTCCTGGCTGTTGTGATCTTTGTCTTGTTATGGTCTTTAAACGACAGATCAGCAGACATAATTATTCCCAAGTCCTTTACGTGTTCCTTTCGTTCTATGTGGTGACCCTCTTGCGTTTTGTATATAGTGTTCCTTTTGAGTTCTTCATTTTTTTCCCTACCTAAGCAGCTGAAACTTATCACCATTGAACGTCATGTTGTTCTCCACTGCCCATTGGAAGACCCTGCTTATGTCCTCCTGTAATTTTTCAGTGTCCTCTACCGTAGTGACTTTCATGCTTATTTTAGTGTCATCTGCAAATGATGATACAAAAGTGTGCTGGGTGTTTTTATCTATGTCTGCTATGAGGATGAGAAACAGCAGAGGTGCCAGGACAGTGCCTTGGGGCACTGAGCTTTGACCTCGCTGATGCTGGATCTTGCCCTGTTCACTACTACTTTTTGTGTTCTTTGTGTTAGGAACTCAAAATCCATCT
>WNWK01026827.1:0-26951 GCA_009830355.1 Cherax destructor | reverse complement strand
TGCCCACTCCCACAGGGTTTAGGGAAAAAAATATCACATGAGACATAAATTGCCCAAAGGAGCGTATGTCCATATTTCGTCAAGGACTAAAAGGCTTTTTACTCACTTTTTTGGGACTAAAAAGCCACGCATAACCGCCGTCGGGTAAAATTTAATTTTCTTGAATACAAGAACTGGGCCCTGTCTTAAAAAACATCCAATTTTCCCTTTGCTCGTAATTTGGCGATGGTGTTGGCTCCACCAAAAGGGCGGAAAGTGTCTTGATTGTAGAACCCCTGAAGAATCACGCTTTTTCGATGGATTTCACTTGCGTTTCTCCATTTTTTTTCAGTCTGAAGTGCACACTTGAATATCTGCAATGTTGATTTAAATTACTAAACGCTGGAACAAGTTTTATTTTTTTTTCCCCGACTTAGGGAGTTTAAAATGATATAACGGAGGGAAAGAAATGTCTTTGTTGATTTACATCCCCTTGCCCCGCATGACGACTAGAGTCAGGACCCTTCTTGGGGGGCCCAAAAATCTGACCCTCTGCTGCTTTTTGCAGCCTCGTAACCATGTGGTGCCACGAGGTGCCTGTGGCTGTGGTCACACAATTTTTGACCCCTTTTGACAGTACATCTGGCTAATTAAATTGTTTATGCAGCCAGACCGGGTTTTCCCCCCCTTAAAGGGGAGGGCCCTTCCGGGGGGAGGGGGGCCCCCCCCTTTTGGGAAATTTTTCCACAATTTGCACCAAAATTTACCCTTTATGACTATCACCTTTACCTTTTAAATTTTTTCTGTCACTTCCCTTTCTTATTCACCCTTGGGTTGTCACTTTTATTTTTTTCACATATTTAGCACTAATTTTTCTTTACTATCCCTTTAGACTACACCTTTTACCCATTCCCACCATAATTTTGAAATTTATTTTTTCGCATAACCAGCCCTTTCCCGGGCTGAACATCCCGACTGAAAAAAACCCCCTTCCTTCACCCTTTACTTCAATTTACCTTTTACTTCCCCCTTTATTCATTACCTTTACCCCCTATCATAGGGGGGAAAAAAAAATATTATGAGATTTTTTTACTAAAAAATATTAAAACCGCTTTTACTTTTAAAGATAAATCTTTTCTTTTCACCCGCCCGGGGGATGTCGGTGGTACCCCGTGGGGGGTACCCGCCCTTTTCCCCTGTCTTCACCCCCCCCCCCTGGGGGCACCCCCCTCCCGGGGGCCCCCGTCCGGTTCACCCTTTTCCGGTACCCCCCCTTATTCCCCGGGTTCCCCCCCTGGGCCCCCTTGGTTCATCCCCGGGGTTTACCCCTTTGGGATTTCCCGGGGGTTTTTTTTTCCCCCCCCCTTTTTTCCCCCCTTTTCGTTTTTGGTGGTTTCCCGCCCGGGGGACCCCCCTTTTTCCCCCTTTTTTCCCCCCCGGGGGGGTTGGCCCCCTTTAAAGGTTTTTTAATTTAATATATAATATATATATATATATATATATATATATATATATAAAAAAGGGTTTACGGGGGGGAGAAATTTTCTAGTACATTTTTTTTAATTTTTTTGAAAATGATTAAATAGGGCCCACCCAGCCTTTCCGATTTTGGTTTTGGCCCCCCAAATACAGCATGTTTTACTCCTGGGGAACAAGCGTTGAGTCGCTGGAAAAAAAACCAGCTCCCGGGACCCTTTTAGTTACCCTTTTGGGGGTTTTTTGCCCAGCCCCTTGAGGTTTTAGATGCTTTTCCTTTTCCCATGAGCCAAGGGTTTTGAGCCTGGGGGAAAAAAACATATAAGGGGGCTTTCCCATTTTTTCGATTTGGGCCCCCCTGAAGGGTGGCAGCCCCCCTTCCCTTTTCCGGGGTGTTTTTGGGATAGGAAGGAAAGATGAAATGTGAGTCCCACACCCCCGGGGCTTGCCGCCCCCAAAATTTTGGAAGGGTGATACCATCTGACCCCTTTTTTCCCAGATCTAAAAGTTGGGGGGTTTCCCCCTACGCTGGGCACCGGGGGCCGTTGTGAGGTCCTCTTGATAATGTTATTAATTTCATGTCTTAAAATTTTCCCCGGTTTTTAGAAAAAAGACCATGGTACCCGAATCGGTCTGCTGTTTACCCCACAAATACACCCGGGGCGAGAAGGGGGGAAAAGAAGG
The DNA here is from genome assembly GCA_009830355.1 of Cherax destructor. NCBI lineage: Eukaryota > Metazoa > Arthropoda > Malacostraca > Decapoda > Parastacidae > Cherax > Cherax destructor. The sequence continues at coordinate 24,812 of WNWK01026827.1, read as the reverse complement.
GGGCAACAAATGGGATGGCCCGTCCGGGGGTGTGCCAAGGGGGGGTTGGGAACAGCCAAAAGAAAGTCCCCCATGAGGAGCTCACTGCAAGTAGGCGGGCTCTACCTTCCCCCCCCCTCTAAAGCATTTTTGAGGCTTTTTTTTGGGCCATCCTGCGACTGTTTGTAGTTTTGGGGGGAGAACCTGGTTTCAGAGCCTGTTAGGTTTCCCAAAATCCGGGGTCCATCAACGGGGAATTTTGGTCATGGATTCCAACCGGGGGCCCAAGATGTTCAGGGAGAATTGCTGCCAAGCCCCCCGGATGCCAAGAAGACAGGAAAGCATGGAGCAATCTGAGATGACTTCAGGACACCCCAAGCCCTAGTCTGATGGGGGGGTAGTTTTGGCCCACTGCCCACCCTAGAGTAAATTAAGTACTTTTTTAAAGATTCGCCCCAGGATACCCCTCATTTCGTGCAGTATAGGGTTATCATATGAAGGGGGGACATCTTAGGGGAAAATGTCAACCTGGGCAGACCTAACATTTTGTGAGAAGGATGGGGTTGGGGTGTAAAAATTTCCTAATTTTGTTCCATTCTCTCAATTTTTCCAGTTTTTCCGAGAATTGTGTCAATGGATCTCTTCCCAGAGGTGCTCCAAGCAAGACACTATTAGTAGGGGGGAAAGACTGTTTTTCCTGGTAGTTTTGATAGCACTCATCTATTTTTTGTTGATTGACTGAAAGATTTACATTTTATGGGTTTTTAAAGAGACCCCCTGTCCCCCTGTCATCACCAAAAAACATCTACAAGGGGCCTTTTTTCCTGCTAGTGTAAAAATCCAGGGGAAACCGATGTTTAGCCTTTTTGGCGTCTTACTGTGATTTCCCTAATCCAAAAAAGAAGAGAAAAAGGGGCGAGAGGGTCCCCTTGCTGACAACCCCCTTGGGGGATGGATTTTTTGTTTCCAAAAAGGGGGGATTGACCTTTTTTATATCCAGCTAAACAAAAAAGGAAGGGCCGGAAAAAATTCTTTTTAAACTGCTAATTTTTACGTCCCCCTTTTAGGAGATTAAATGCATTCTTGAAATCAATTTCCCTCATTGTCCTCAGGCAGGTTGTCGATATATGCCCTTGTTGCATGAACCGCTGCTTCACTTCCTTGGAAAACCCGGGCCAACTGGTTTTGAAGCAGATGGCTGCCCCGCCCCAAAAATTTGACAGCAGCTTGAAACAGGCGGCAATTTGGTTTATCATGTTTGGGCCCAAAACCCCCCTCCTTTTTTTTTAAGGAAAAAAAGGGATGCCCCAAAAAAAAGGTTTAATCTCGCCGGGGAATCAGACCAGCCAAGGAATTGTTGACCCCCCTTGGACCCCGGGCAGCAGTGTTTGGGAACCCCCGATAACTGGATTAACCTTTTCCCCTTTAAAGTTGTGGCCTTTTTCCAGGAAACCCCCCGGGAGACCCCCGGAAGGGAAGACATTATTCCCAAAATGTCCGAGTCTTGAAATCATTTTCCCAGGGGGGGCAGAGGTGTTGGAACTGGGCCCCTGGTTTCAGGGGGCTTTCTCTAAGTGTTTCCCCGCGGGCCCGCATCTCGGGGGGAACCCCGATTACTGGGGGAAATTTGATTTTTCCCCACTGGGGCCCCTTAATTTTTTTTGCTCACGGGCTCTGATTTTTTTTGTCAGTGGAGGATTTCCCAAAATAATTTAAATTTTATATATATATATATATATATATATACAATATATATATATATATATATATAAATATTATTATATATATAAAAAATATATATATATATATATATATATTTTAAAATTTTTTTTTATTAACAAGGGGCCGTTCCCCTTCCAAGGGGGTGGGTTGAAAGAAAATTTTAAAACCACCACTCCATCACTTTTCCTTCCAAAGAGGTCCCACACTACATTTAAAAAAAACTGAATATTAAAACCCCCTTGGGGCCCAGACTTTTACTTCCCATCCCCGGGGGATCCAAGTCCGCCCTTTTTTTCCCCTAAACCCCTTAAACCCCCCAACAGCACGTCAAGTTTAAAAAAACCCTTTCCCCATTACCCTTATCAAATACGACAAAAAAGCTTTGGAAACCAAGCCCCCCAAAAACCCTTTTTTTCCCCCCTTTTCCAACCTTTTTGGCCACCCCAACCCCGTCCCTCCACTACAGATTTATACCCCCCGGGGGGGTTTTATTGTTTCGCCCATTTCACTTTGTCCGAAACCACCCCAACACCCCCCCCCAGTTTTGGATAATATTTTGGTAATCCTGCACCCCTCCAATTTCCAAAACCCGGAATTTTTGCATTCTATTCCCCCCAAAATTGACCCCAGGCATGACACCCACTGCCTCCAGCCTTCCTCGTTGCGACATTCACCCCCATGTTTCCCCATATAAGAGTGTTGGTATAACTATACTCTAACTTCCCCTTTTAACTTCCAGGAAAAATTTTTTTCCACCCCCAAAAACCCATCTGCTGACGCCCCCCCCCTAAATCATTCACCCCTCCATATCCCCCCTCCAAGGGGATACCCTTTTTTTCCCCAATTTTTTTTGTTATCCTCACCATTTCTTTTCCTATTTCACTTTCAAATTTTCCCCTTTTTTTCCACCCCCCACCAAATTCATCCACCAACCTCTGAAATTTTTTTTAGAACCCCCCGGCAAGTGTCATCAGAAAAAAAACCCTGTAAAAACTCCCACTTTGTTTTGGGGATTTTTTTTTTTTAACCACACCCTCTTGCCAAGACCTCGCATTCACTTCTTACAACCCCATCTATAAAATATTAAAAAAAAAAATTGACATCACACACCCTGTCAAGGGCCCCTTCTTTTCCCCGGGAAATAATTCCCCCTCCTATCCACCCCCAACCTGAGCTCATAAAAGTTCTTCACTGTTTTTATAACCCCCCCTTTTCAAAACCCCCCAACATCTGCCACATTGCCCCCTTAAACCCCTTTTTATACCCCTTTTCCCCCAAAACCATAAATCCCATTAAAAACCCCCCTTCCCCTTTTCCAATTACTGTTAAAACCCATATGTTTTACTAAACACTTGGTCTACACACCACCTCCTTTTTCCCCCAAAAATTGTTCATCTGCTATTCTGTTTTTCCGTCTTATTTTTTAAATTTTTTCAATAAAACCTTCCCCCACACCCTTTACCGGGGATACTCAAAATTTTTTCCCCAATTTTCCCCCTTTTTTTCCCCTTTCCTTTTTTACAAAGGAACAATACCCCCTCTGCCAGTCCCTGGGGACCTTACCTTTTCCCTACATGTTTAAATTTTAAAAAAAAAAACCCCAAAAAATATATCTCCGCCTGTTTTAAAATTTCTACCTTTATCCATTCAACCCCGCCGCCTTACCCTTTTCATTCTACCCACTGCCTCACAAAAATTTCCCCACACTCACAACTGGTCTTCCCACCCCCACAAGATGTTTTTTCCCCCCCATACACAAACCCCCAGCTTTCCTTCCTCCCCCAAAAAACTCCTAAAAAAAATTTCCCCCCCATTTCCCCGGGGTTTAACTCCATTTTTAAAAATTCCCCCTCCTATTTTTAATTTTAAAAACCCTTTTTTCCATTTTTAATTTTTTAATTCACTCAAAAATTTTTTTTTATTTTCCAAAATTTGTTATAAACTCACCCATTCTCTCATTTGCCTATTTTTCTTTTTGGGGACTCTTTTAACCCTTTTTTCCCCCATATATTTCCTTTTTTGATCACTTCAACTTTGAAAAAAAACCCCTATATGCTAACTTTTTTTTCCCAATACTCTTTTTTACATCATCATTCCACCACCGCTTCCCCCCCCAAACCCCCTTTTTCCCCGTAAAACAAATTTTTATAACACCTAACACTACTTTTTTTAACCCCACCCAACCCTTTTGCCCCCTTGCCTACACTCACTAGCCCATCTATCCTCCAATAGTTGTTTATATTTTTACCCTAACCCGCCCCTTTTTTTTTTATAAAAAACCTTACCCCCTCTTACTTACTGCTTCTATTTTCCTTGTATCCCATCTACCTTTTTTCTCCCCCCCTTTTGCTACAACTAAAAAAATTATCTGATATATCTGTTGGCCCCCTTTTAAAAACATCCTGAAGTCTATTTTAAAATTTTTATCTACCAATACATAGTCCAACAAAAAATTCAATTTCCCCACATCATATCTTTTTTTTACTTATTTATTTCTTTTTTTTTAAAAAATGATTACCTATAACTAAACCCTTTTTTTACAAAGCCCCAACAAACCCCCTTTTTTTTTTACACCTGGCCCCCCAAACTTACCTACCACACCCTCTCTACATGTTTTCTCCTACCCCTTGCATTTAGGTCCCCTACCACAAACTTCCTCACTTGGTTCAAACCCCCAAAATTCCCCAAATCTCCCCCAAAAATTTTTTTCTCCCTCTACCCTTCCCCTTTTCCGGTAAACACCCCTATTATAACCCACTTTTCGCATCCACCCTTATTTTAACCACATAATTTGAATTTAAAATTTTTTTTTCTTCCCCCTTCCCAAAATTGGCCCCTTCAAATTTTATTGTACCCCCCTTTGTTTTCCCCCCAGATCCCCGACTTAACCCCCCTTTTTCCCCCACTGAACCAACCCCCCCTTATCTTTGTTTGTTTTTGGGAAAATTTATTTTTAAATTTTTAAAAAAAAATTTGGGAAATAACTACTTTCCCGGGTAATGGAGTCCCCCTAAAGGTTTTTGGGAATTTTTTCATTTTTTCATAGTGGTTTTGTTACATATTTTGATATCACCTTTTTAAATTGGTCTTTTGCATATATATATATATATATATATATATATATATATATATATATATATATATATATATATATATATATATATATATATATATAAAAATATATATATATATATATATATATATATATATATATATATATATATATATATATATATATATATATATATATACAAACATATATACATAATATAAGAAGAAACATTTTTTTCATCATTACCTAAATGTCCTGCCATAGGCGTCCCCAAACTTTTTTAAAGACTGCAAATATCCTTTAACCCTTTTCCGGGTGCAGGCATCACCCCCTTCCAGGATTCTAGCCCCTGCCTTTTTCCCCCCGAATCCCTTACACCAACAGCACGTTAAATAAAACATTCGTTTCACTTTTTTTCCAAAATTTTTCCCAAAAATATTTTTTTTGGGCCCAAGCCCCTTTTCAAAAAAAAACCCCCGCCCCTTTCCCCCAAGCTTCCTGGGGCGACCCCACCCTGCCACCCCCTTCCAAATTTTGCCGGGTTTTCAACTTTTTTTTCCCTTTCCCCGGATAATACTTTAGAAAACCCACCTTTTTTTAATCTCCAACCCACGGATTTTCCCAAATTTTTTATTACACCACACATTGCCCTAGAATGAAAATTTTACCCCCCCGGGTTTTTCCTTTTGCAACATTCATCACCCAGGGGCCTAAAAGAGCTTTGGGTTAATATTCTCATACATTCTCTTCTTTGTTTCCCCCCGGGGGGAAAGTTCTTCTTTTCCCACAGACCCCTTTTAAGCACCCCCCCTTTTTTTTTCCCATCATCTTGATTTTTCCTATTTTTTAAAAACCATCTGCTCATGTTCCCCCCCCCAAAATCTGGGGAAAAATTCCCTCCTCCTTTTTTCTTCCCTTCAATCTGATATCCAGTCTTCCAAAATTTTAAATTTTTTTTAAATTATCACCTTGCTCGTTCCTAACTCACTTTTAGCCCCTTTTTTTTTGAATTTTACCAAACTCTAAAATCCGAATTTTTTTCAGAATCTCCTGGCCCCAAAAATTGGGAAAAAAAAAATTGACAACCCAACTTTGTATTAGATTATTTAATTTTTAACCTTTTAATTTTGCCAACACTCAAACATTACTTACAACCCCATCTGTAAATGGATTGAACAAATATGGTGACATCACACATCCCGTCTAACGCCTTTTTTTTACTGGGAAATAATATCCATTTTATACTTAACCTGATCCTCACTATCCGACTGAAACAAAAAAACGCCGGGGCCTGATGAGTTTTTGCAAGGGTTCTAAGAAATGCAAAAGGAACCGGAACCTTTTCTAACATTTTTTAATCATTTTCAAACAGGGTATTCGATAGTGAAATGGCCAATGCAATTTATTTTTAAAAGGGGGCAAATCTACCTCACCAAAAGCCCAATTTTTTACCAATTGTGGCAAATTAAGAGTCAATTATAGCGATATTATAAGAAGCCATCTAGATAACCATAATTTTATTAATGATACTCAGTGGGGTTTACGAGAGGCCGTTCCGCCTATCTAATTTTTTAACCTTCTTCGAAAGCTTTTGATGTTGATCACGATAAAGAATTCGATATTGTTTTTTAGATTTTAGTAACTTGATAGAGTCCCCCCCCCAGAGACTATTAAAAAAACTAGCAGCTCATTGCATTGGGGGTGCGTCATTGATCGAGTCATGGCTCACAATAGGAAAAAGAGATGTAAATTGGGGTTAAAACCCGAGTGGGGGTCTGAAAAAGTGGCTTTTTACAGGGGTCAGTCTTGGGCCCGTTGTTGTTTATAATATATATCAATGACATTGATGAGGGAAATAGATATAAACGCTGATGACACGAAGGAGGTAGAATAATTGATTAAAACCAGGAGTTTTGCAAAGATACACCTTTATTTGGCATGTTAAAAACCACTGGCTCCAACCAGCAACCCATCTTAAGGGTTTGAGTTGGGCCCCATCATCAAATCAGCGCTGTTCACCCAATCATAATGCAGTTTTTAAGAAAAAGGTGAGGGGATACCACTCACAAGTCATTGTCATTCCGATTGGGCTGGTTGGGGGGGGTTGTTCGTTTTTGGCTGCTGTTTTGCCTTGACCGTGCACATAGTGTAATACTTGTACAAAGTTTATCTAATATTTTTGGAAAAAAAAGTCATATTATAATTGTTGGGTAAAGGGAAATAAAAAAAAAGCATTTTCTACTGTGTTTCTTTTCTAAGCCCTTTACTCCGGTTTAAAAGTTGAACCTGAGGTTGAAATGGGATTTTTAGAAAAACCACCCTGGTCAAAAAAGTGGCAGATGCAGTTCAGTGTGGATGGGTGGGGGGTTCAAGCACGGGGGACCAAACCCGCGTTATAAGTTGGATAACGAGAACGGCCACAAATTGAAAAAAAGGGCTTTTAGGGGAGAAACCCGGGGCAAGAGAGCAATGCCAAGCATGCATAAATGATAGATTGGGGGGTTTGTATCAAAAGTGTGGGCAAGGGGAATCCATTTGGTCACCGTTCGAGTTGGTTCTGGTCTCCATATTACAGAATGGATTTTGTTTCGTTAGAGAAATTAGGTGGAATGATTGTTGAGGGGACATTGGGGATCTTCCGGGGAAGAGGGTTTAAGACCTCTTAAATTGCATTCATTTTGGGACGAGGAGTGAGGGGGGACATGACGAGGTGTCTGGGGGGGGTGTTTACAATTGGGATATGGATGGGGTCTGGGGTGCTCTCCGGGGAGCCTGGGGGATTCAAATTAATTTAGATTTAAAAAGGATATAGTTTCATTGAGAACATAAGAGAAAATGACAAAATGATTTACAGTATAAGGAATTCCGATGAAGATAGATTAGAGTGTTAATTTTTCCATTTCAGAGAGTAGAATGGGGGAGAATATGAGGTAAAGTGGATGAGGGGAATGAAAGGAGATTTTAAAAAAAATATGAATATTAACCAAGTAAGAAGAGAAATAACGGTTTAAATTGAAAATTTATCCCCAGGAATATTCTGTTATTGAGGGATTGTGGGGGACCCGTGGTTGTTAGCAGGTCTGCTGCAGTTTCCTCCTTTTTATGTTCTTTGTTCTTAAGTAGGGGTTTGAACAGAGTTGTAGACGCAGGGAAAAAAAAGAGTTTGGGACAAATATATGAGGGGGAGGGGCGGGTTTGATTTGTCGTGAGTAGGGAGAATTGGGTAGTGGGGGTTTTTGAAAAGGACCTGCCTAGGGGCCAAGGCCTTCTGCAGTGTTCTTCCATTTTTTGTTCTTATTTTTGGGGGGAGGGATGATATTAAGTAAAAGGGGGATATAGAATATTATCAGACTGGTATAGAAGATTCCTGAATAAGGATATTGATCGATATGAAGAGATGCTTTTGAGAACCCCGGGAACATTGAGTTCCCCAAACCAGGTCAAGACCTGTTCTAAGGGTAGAAATAGCTTGGAGCTGGCTACTATATCTTCTAATTTCATAACCCTTTACCCAAAATCCCCCTCCCATATGGGGGAATGGGGATGGTAGCGGAGTGGCACCAAACCGTTGGCTCACATTCAGAGAGGCTGCGGCAGGTGTCAACCCGCACTGTGCACCCGAAAACCCCCCACTCCCCAGTTACCTTGCATAGCTCCTGATGACCAAATTTAGAAGTGGAAAGTACTTGAACTAAAGATTTCCCCCCCCTTGTCTTATAGAAAAATCGCCTGTCTGCGATTGTTTGTATATATATATATATATATATATATATATATATATATATATATAATATATATATAAATATATAAAAAATATATATAAAATATATTATTGGAAGAACGAGTGGTATTGAATCATAACAACACCCAATAGCAGAGGATTAACCCCCCTGTAGTTTTGGCCATGTTTTGGTGAGCAAAAAACACATGACACTAACCCCAAGGGCCCACAACCTATTTGAATCCCCCCAGCCAAGCTTGGTGTGTTACCTTGGTCCGGGGGGCAATTGTGGAGCCTCTGCAATTTCATTCTCCTCCTGTTTGGGTATGACATTTTTTTGACACGATCAAGGGTTTTAATCGATGATGTAAAATGCACAGACTTGCATGATGCACTGTGCACCTGACACATGATGCACTGTCCAGACCATGATGCACTGTGCACTTGACTACATGATGCACTGTGCCAGACACGGATGATGCACTGTGCACTAGATTTTCATGACCCCTGTGCTCCAGACTCATGATGGCCCCCACCAGACTACATGATGCCTCTGCACAATACTCTATGATGCATGTACACCAGATGCATGGTGCAGGGACCAGACTAAAGATGCCCTGTGCATAGACTTCATGATGCACTGTGCACCAGACTGCATGATGCACTTTCACCAGACTACATAATGCACTGTGCACCAGACTATAATGCACTGTGCACCCTCCCCCCCTTTGCTGGACCCGACCAGCATGATGACTGTGCACCAGAGTCTGGGGTGAACTGTGCACCAGACTCGCATGATACACTGTGCACCAGAGTCTCATGATACGTGCACCAGACTCGATATAATTAAAAGAGTCTGCATGATGCACTGGCACCAGACTCGCATGATGCACTTTCAAAAATCCATGATGCACTGTGCACAATTTGCATGAGACGGCACGACGCATGATGCATTGGCAAGACACATGATGACGGGACTAGACTCACATGAACACGTCCCCCGTGAGCAGCACAAGACTATAAGACTGTGCAAGACTGATAATGCACTGTGCACCAGACGAGATGCACCACCAGAGTCTGCATGATACGTATAGAGTCTGAGATGCATTGTGCACCAACAATGATGCCCTGACAATTCGATGATGTCGGGATCAGACTGCATCATGCACTGTGCACCAGACTCAGCATGATGCTCAGTACTAGCTGATTAGAAATCAGTATATCGAAGCTTTACATCTGTGACCCAGCCAATCACCGTGTGACCCAGGCATACAACGTGTGACCAAGCCATATAATGTTGACCCAGCCATACAATATGTCACCCAGCCATACAATGAGTGATCCAGGCATATAACGTGTGACCTAGCCATACAATGTGTGACCCAACCATACAATGTGTGACCCAGACGTACAATGTGTGACCCAGCCATACAGCGTGTGACCAAACCATACAATGTGTGACCCAGCCATATAATGGGTGACCCAGCCATACAATGTGTGACCCAACCATACAATGTGTGACCCAGCCATACAATGTGTGACCCAGCCATACAATGTGTGACCCAGCCAAACAATGTGTGACCCAGCCATACAATGTGTGACCCAGCCATACAATGTGTGACCCAGTTAAACAATGTGTGACCCAGCCAAACAATGTGTGACCCAGCCAAACAATGTGTGACCCAGCCATACAGCGTGTAACTCAACGTGTGATCTAACCACATAGCCTACAGTAGCGTAGTCCACACCTACAGTTGTGTAGCCTGCACCTAGAGTAGTGAAGTGTACACCAACAGTAGTGTACTCTACACTTACACTAGTGTAGTCTACACCTACAGTAGTGCAGTCTGCATCCACAGTAGTGTAGTCTGCAATCACTATAATGTAATATGCACCTACAGTAGTATAGTCTGCACCTACAGTAGTGTAGTTTGCACCCATATATGTGTAATCTGTACCTTCAGTAATTTAGTCTTCTCCTACAGTAGTGTAGTCTGCACCTAAAGTAGTGTAGTCTGCACCTAAAGTAATGTAGTCTGCACCTAAAGTAATGTAGTCTGCACCTAAAGCAGTGTAGTCTGCACCTACAATAGTGTAGTCTGCACTTTCAATAGTGTAGTCTGCACCTACAGTAGTGTCTGCACCTACAGTAGTGTAGTCTGCACCTTCAGTAGTGTAGTCTGCACCTACAGTAGTGTCTGCACCTACAGTAGTGTAGTCTGCACCTTCAGTAGTGTAGTCTGCACCTACAGTAGTGTCTGCACCTACAGTAGTGTAGTCTGCACCTACAGTAGTGTAGTCTGCACCTTCAGTAGTGTCTGCACCTACAGTAGTGTAGTCTGCACCTACAGTAGTGTCTGCACCTACAGTAGTGTAGTCTGCACCTTCAGTAGTGTAGTCTGCACCTACAGTAGTGTAATCTGCACCTTCAGTAGTGTAGTCTGCACCTACAGTAGTGTCTGCACCTACAGTAGTGTAGTCTGCACCTACAGTAGTGTCTGCACCTACAGTAGTGTAGTCTGCACCTACAGTAGTGTCTGCACCTACAGTAGTGTAGTCTGCACCTACAGTAGTGTAGTCTGCACCTTCAGTAGTGTAGTCTGCACCTACAGTAGTGTAGTCTGCACCTTCAGTAGTGTAGTATGCACCTACAGTAGTGTCTGCACCTACAGTAGTGTAGTCTGCACCTACAGTAGTGTCTGCACCTACAGTAGTGTAGTCTGCACCTTCAGTAGTGTAGTCTGCACCTTCAGTAGTGAAGTCTGCACCACCCATAGTACCTCAGCATATCACCCACACTTGACCCACAGTACCTCAGTATAACACCCACACTTGACCCACAGTACCTCAGTATAACACCCACACTTGACCCACAGTACCTCAGCATAACACCCACACTTGACCCACAGTACCTCAGCATAACACCCACACTTGACCCACAGTACCTCAGCATAACACCACACTTGACCCACAGTACCTCAGATACACCCCACTTGACCCACAGTCCTCAGCATAACACCCACATTGACACCCAGTACCCATATCACACACTTGCCCACCAGTACATCAGCATAACACCACACTCACCAGTACCCTCAGCATAACACACCTCCACCCAGTACCCCAGCATAACACACGCCCACCAGTACCCCAGCATAACACACGCCCACAGTACCCCAGCATAACACACGCCCACCAGTCCCCTCAGCATAACACACGCCCTACCAGTACCCCAGCATAACACCCACGTACCAAGTACCCAGCATAACACACGCCCACCAGTACACCAGCATACACACGCCCCACCAGTACCTCCAGCATAACCCCGCCCACCAGTACCCCAGCATAACACACGCCCACCAGTACCCCAGCATACACACGCCCACCAGTACCCCAGCATAACACACGCCCACCAGTACCCCAGCATAACACACGCCCACCAGTACCCCAGCATAACACACCCTACCAGTACCGCATAAAGCCCACCAGTACCAGCATAACACCCACCAGTACCCCAGCATAACACACGCCCACCAGTACCCCAGCATAACACGCCCACCAGTACCCCAGCATAACACACCCCAGTACCCCAGCATAACACACGCCTACCAGTCCCCAGCATAACACACCTACAGTACACCAGCATAACACACGCCCACTACCCCAGCAACACACGCCCACCAGTACACCATACACCCCTACAGTACCCCAGAAAACAGCCCACAGTACCGCATAACACGCCTACCAGTACCCCAGCATAACACACGCCTACCAGTACCCCAGCTAACACACGCCTACCAGTACACCAGCATAACACACGCCCACCAGTACCCCAGCATAACACACGCCCACCAGTACCCCAGCATAACACACGCCCACCAGTACACCAGCATAACACCGCCCACCAGTCACCAGCATAACACACGCACCAGTACCCCGCATAACACACGCCCACCAGTACCCCAGCATAACACGCCTACCAGTACACCAGCATAACACACGCCCACCAGTACCCCAGCATAACACACGCCTACCAGTACCCCAGCATAACACACGCCCACCAGTACACCAGCATAACACACGCCCACCAGTACACCAGCATAACACACGCCCACCAGTACACCAGCATAACACACGCCCACCAGTACACCAGCATAACACACGCCCACCAGTACCCCAGCATAACACACGCCCACCAGTACCCCAGCATAACACACGCCCACCAGTACCCAGCATAACACACGCCCGTACACCAGCATAACACACGCCCACCAGTACACCAGCATAACACACGCCCACCAGTACACCAGCAAACACGCCCACCAGTACCCCAGCATAACACCGCCCACCAGTACACCAGCATAACACACGCCCACCAGTACACCAGCATAACACACGCCCACCAGTACCCCAGCATAACACACGCCCACCAGCCCCAGCATACACGCCCACCAGTACACCAGCATAACACACGCCCACCAGTACCCAGCATAACACACGCCCACCAGTACACCAGCATAACACACGCCTCCAGTACACCAGCATAACACACGCCCACCAGTACACCAGCATAACACGCCCACCCGTACACCAGCATAACACACGCCCACCAGTACACCAGCATAACACACGCCCACCAGTACCCCAGCATAACACACGCCCACCAGTACCCCAGCATAACACACGCCCACCAGTACCCCAGCATAACACACGCCCACCAGTACACCAGCATAACACACGCCCACCAGTACACCAGCATAACACACGCCCACCAGTACACCAGCATAACACACGCCCACCAGTACCCCAGCAAACACGCCCCCAGTACACCAGCATAACACGCCCACCAGTACACCAGCATAACACACGCCCACCAGTACCCCAGCATAACACACGCCCACCAGTACCCCAGCATAACACACGCCCCAGTACACCAGCATAACACACGCCCACCAGACACCAGCATAACACACGCCCACCAGTACACCAGCATAACACAGCCTACCAGTACACCAGGCACACACGCCCACCAGTACACCAGCATAACAACACGCCCACCAGTACACCAGTATAACACACGCCCACCAGTACCCCAGCATAACACACGCCCACCAGTACCCCAGCATAACACACGCCCACCAGTACCCCAGCAGGGGTCGACAAACACAAATCTTTTCTCCCACTCCCTAACCGGAATATAACCATCATGCAGTTTCATTGATAATTCTATTTTGTTTAAGTCGCATCGTCTTAGGCGGAGTCTACTACCTGCACTTCAAGCCACCGCCCCCCTCCATCATGCTGTTATAACAAGCATACAAAATACAACAATTACTTCTCAGAGCATTAGAATTTCCTAATTACTTCACACCTTTTCAGATCAAAAATTCACTGCCCAATTAACATATAAACATTTAGAGAGATACAAACCCTTGTTACGAGCCTACCTAAGTTTAAATTACCTCACACTTTTCAGATCAAAAGACACGACATGAAGTACCATTCCTTCAAGATATTCCTCTGTTATGACCTTACCTAGTCCGTGGATGCCACCCAGAGGGCACAAATTAATTATTGTTGCCTGCCAGATCACCTCTTACTACAAACACAAACACAAACATCCTTGTTATGCCAGAATACCACAGCTGATTCCCGCACCCTCATACACACACACTCTCATACACATTTACACACACACACACACACCATCTTAGTTTTCACTAGAGTTGTCATACTACTTTCCATAAATACTTGAACAATAACATTACCGTGACTGGGTTCCCTCATCTTACCTGAGATAAATCTAACTCACGCTCTTTAAGATCAAAGACTCGTCTAGCAATAAAACTATTAAGAGTTAAACACCGAATTACCTGACATTACACAAAAACCAGGTCACCTATGTTTATGACCTTACCTGACCTGTGACTATCAGACAACATAAATTAATTATTGATACCTGCCAGTTTACCACACCTGAGCCCCCCCCACACACACGCACCCTGGGGTATTAAGAAATACCCCTAAAATCTGATATTTTTTTCAATCAAATCTCTTGTCTGACTCATACCCCTCTCGCAGACACCCCCCTCATCCAGGGTAAATCTCTGATTTACAATAATCTCTCCAACATATTTTCTTACCTTAATATAAATTTAATCACGACTAAATATATTATAAGATTTACCTTTTTTACATAAGGTTATCCTTTAAACTTTCCCAGGTATGTGACTTGTAGCATCAAGGAATTACTAAAAACTCGTATTACCACTCAACTAAGTCATGGTTACACTCTACTCAACTCATCAAATACTTTCCAATTCATCATTTCAATCATTGAGAAGCTTGATCCACACTAATTTACATTGTCACCTGTGGTACCACCTATGCAAAATACCGCCATTATTTACACATTTTCACTGACAAATCACACTTACACTCAAAATTACAAACTACGCACACACTCGAAATAAAATTTTACGTAGTCTACAACTCTTCTACTTCTCCGACTCTCTCCACCTGTTCATCTCCACCTGTTCATCTCCACCTGTTCATCTCTCCACCTGTTCATCTCCACTTGTTCATCTCCACCTGTTCATCTCCACCTGTTCATCTCTCCACCTCTATACACCTCCACCTTTCTTCTTAAAAAAATACGAGTATGGTTCTGATGACAAAGGTAATGAGCTCCAGGTAGAGCTGGTTACAATCATGACAGTTACAAAGGTAATGAATCATAAACACGTCCATACATGGTTACAATCATGAACAAATTAGAGAGTAATGAACAATTAACAAACATTCTAGGGAATGCATCCATTGCCCCAACAACAGATGTTGCTAGGTGCCTGTCCCTCTTCGGCAGGACAGCCAGACAGCCATTGCAAACAGCAGCAGGTTGCACCAGGATCTGCTGCTTGCAGGAGCACCATCGACCCTCCCCAAGAGGTCCAAGAGGTCAGCGACTCCGCTAGCAGCCTGAGGGAGAGCTGCCCTGGGGACGTGTCAACGTCCTGGTGGACGCCAATTTGATTGCAGATCCCAGATTTAAATACTATTTAAAATTGAGGCCACGAGTGCATAATACTCTACGGACAAAACTACCCACATTTCATTTACTCATCAGAGTAACTAGGGATCCCAATGCGGATAGTTTCCTATTCCAGCGACTCAGCGCTGCGGTTCAGAGGGTAAATGCCTGCTGTATCCTGGGTACCCGGCCCAGCTCTGAGCAGCTGGATGAGATTTTTTGTATTGTAATCTGTGATAAACACGTAGCAATATGTACTTCAAATGTACCCCTCAAACCTCTTGTTCTGTATATGCCATCCTTGTACCAGCAATATATCTTTTAAACCTTTTGTACATATTATGTAAAGAATGAAAAAATGGGATGGTAGGGGAAGTGGAATATTCATACGGCTTCAGGAAGAAATCTAAATATTCTTCCTTAAAGCCTTTTATCCACTTCTCCTATATATATATACATATATATATATATATATATATATATATATATATATATATATATATATATATATATATATATATATATATATATATATATATATATATATATATATATATATATATATATATATAAAATGTCGTGCCGAAAAGGAAAATTGGTCAATTAGCAAGAACTCATTTAAGTATGGATTTAACCATTACTGGTGTTGAATAAACTTTATTTGTAAACAGCTTCTATGTTCTTATATTGCTAGTACAAGTACAGTGGTGGTGGTGGCGGTGTTGGTGGTGGTGGTTGTGTTGGTGGTGGTGGCGACGGTGGTGGTTGTGGTGTTGTTGGTGGTGGTGGTGATGGTGATGGTTGTGGTGGGCGGCGGCAGTGGCAGTCTCAGAGCTTCAGCGAGGGAACCCGTCAGTCTCCAGGCTCAAGGTCAACAAATCCTGGAAAATAACACAAAATGCGACAACTTACGACATGTTTATTGGAAAAGTTTCGGTGACGGTGCCTTAGTTCCAGGATCTTGAAAGTGACGTTCCAGGATCTTGGGAGTGGCCAAGGTTCTAGGATCTTGAGAGTGACCAAGGCTCCAGGATCTTGAGAGTGGCCAAGGCTCCAGGATCTTGAGAGTGGCCAAGGCTCCAGGATCTTGAGAGTGGCCAAGGCTCCAGGACCTTGAGAGTGACCATGGTTCCAGGATCTTGAGAGTGGCCAAGGTTCCAGGATCTTGAGAGTAACCAAGGTTCCAGAATCTTGAGAGTGACCAAGGTTCCAGGATCTTGAGAGTGACCAAGGTTCCAGGATCTTGAGAGTGACCAAGGTTCCAGGATCTTGAGAGTGACCAAGGTTCCAGGATCTTGAGAGTGACCAAGGTTCCAGGATCTTGAGAGTGACCAAGGTTCCAGGATCTTGAGAGTGACCAAGGTTCCAGGATCTTGAGAGTGACCAAGGTTCCAGGATCTTGAGAGTGACCAAGGTTCCAGGATCTTGAGAGTGACCAAGGTTCTAGGATCTTGAGAGTAACCAAGGTTCCAGGATCTTGAGAGTGACCAAGGTTCCAGGACCTTGAGAGTGACCAAGGTTCCAGTAGAAAAATAATGCCGTAGGTGACTCCATTCTGTGCGTTTAATTCAACTAGAGGCTGTCAGGTACGATACAGATACACGCTCCAGCCACACACATCTCAGCTGGTTGACTACATGTTCACCACCTGTCAAGAATTCTTCACTCCCTTAACAAGGGATTAAAATAACCTCTCAGTGTATATACACCGATATATACATAACTCAGTATATATTCACTTCGAAGTACACAGTTCTTGATGTATATAATTTTGGCATTATCAAAAATATATAGTTAGATATTCAATAATATTTTTTTTATTTCTCTGGTCAATCTGTGGAATTTTATATCAAAAATAGAATTCACATCCTAATTTTTTTTTATCTAATATAAAATGCTATTTTTTTTATATTTCCCAGGGTGAAAGGCTTAAAAATTAAACATGACATTGCCCAAAGGCAACGAGCACAATTTTTTGGGCAATTTTGTGAACCGTATTGTTTATGTTGAATAAAAAAATTACATTTGTAAAAATTCGGATAGAAAATGAAGGTACCACAATATTTATATATCTGTATGAGCTTTTAATTGAGATTATTCTGTATATTATCCATTATATATTCTTTTTTTTTTTGCTCGTCTGGCAATAATTTGGGAAATATTTTTTAGAATCTCATTTAAACCTGTTATTTTTATACTGTTCAAATTTACATCTATGATAAGTGATCTCCGTCATCAAACTATTCACTCAACAGTGAATGGTATTAATAACGAGAAGAATTGAGGGCACTCGATTTGACAGCCAGCACATGTGAGGTTTGTTTGTATCAGCGGAACTGTCACCCCACTGTCTCACCCACTGTCTCACCCCACTGTCACCCCACTGTCTCACCCCACAACCCTAGAAACTTTCATATCACATCTATTCCAACACACCTCTAAGTTATGAACGACTGTCGTTCAATGTAAAATGGAAATAAACGTTCTTCTATTTGTTCACTGGATCATTCATACGGTCATATATATATATATATATATATATATTATATATATATATATATATATATATATATATATATATGTCGTGCCGAATAGGTAAAACTGCCTCACCTAGGGTGAGCATACTGCTATCCTGCCTCCCAGGGTGCAACAGCTGCTACCCCGCCTCACCCAGGGTGTAACATGCTACCCTGCCTCACCCAGGGTGTAGCATGCTACCCTGCCTCACCCAGGGTGTAGCATGCTGCTACCCTGCCTCACTTAGGGTGTAGCATGCTGCTACCTGCCTCACCCAGGGTGTAACATGCTGCTACCCTGCCTCACCCAGGGTGTAACATGCTGCTACCCTGCCTCACCCAGGGTGTAACATGCTGCTACCCTGCCTCACTTAGGTTGTAGCATGCTGCTACCCTGCCTCACCCAGGGTGTAACATGCTGCTACCCTGCCTCACCCAGGGTGTAACATGCTGTTATCCTGCCTCACCCAGGGTGTAACATGCTGCTACCCTGCATCACCCAGGGTGTAACATGCTGCTACCCTGCCTCACCCAGGGTGTACATGCTGCTACCCTGCCTCACCCAGGGCGTAACATGCTGCTACCCTGCCTCACCCAGGGGTAACATGCTGTTATCCTGCCTCACCCAGGGGTAACATGCTGCTACCCTGCCTCACCTAGGTTGCAGCATGCTGCTACCCTGCCTCACCCAGGGTGTAGCATGCTGCTACCCTGCCTCACCTAGGTTGCAGCATGCTGCTGCCCTGCCTCACCCAGGGTGTAGGCATGCTCTCCTGCCTCACCCAGGGTGTAACATGCTGCTACCCTGCCTCACCCAGGGTGTAGCATGCTGCTCCTGCCTCACCTAGGTTGAGCATGCTGCTACCCTGCCTCACCCAGGGTGTAACATGCTGCTACCCTGCCTCACCCAGGGTGTAACATGCTGCTACCCTGCCTCACCCAGTGTGTAACATGCTGTTATCCTGCCTCACCCAGGGTGTAACATGCTGCTACCCTCCCTCACCTAGGTTGCAGCATGCTGGTACCCTGCCTCATCCAGGTGTAGCATGCTGCTACCGCCTCACCCAGGGTGTAAATGCTGGGCTACTCCCGCCTCACCAGGGTGTAACATGCTGTTATCCTGCCTCACCCAGGGTGTAACATGCTGCTACCCTGCCTCACCCAAGGTGTAACATGCTGCTACCCTGCCTCACCCAGGGTGAAACATGCTGTACCCTGCCTCACCCAGGGTGTAGCATGCTGCTACCCTGCCTCACCCAGTGTGCATGCTGTCCTGCCTCACCCAGGTGTAACATGCTGCTACCCTCCCTCACCTAGGTTGTAGCATGCTGCTACCTCACTCCAGGGTGTAACATGCTGCTACCCTCCCTCACCCAGGTGTAACATGCTGCTACCCTGCCTCACCCAGGGTGTAACATGCTGCTGCCTGCCACCTAGGTTGTAGCATGCTGCTACCCTGCTCACCCAGGGTGTGCTATGCTGCTACTCCTCCCTCACCCAGGTGTAACATGCTGCTACCCTCCCTCACCCAGGGTGTAGCATGGAGAATATCTGTCAGCTTTAGAATATCTGTCAACTTCGAAATATCTGTCAGCTGTTGGATATCTGTCAGATTCTAAATATGTTGGCTTGGGAATATCTGTCAGCTTGGGGGATACTTGTCAGCTTGGGGATATCTGTCAGCTTCTTGATATCTATCAACTTGGGATATCTGTCAGCTTAGGAATATCTGTCAGCTTGGAGATATCTGTCAGCTTGGGAATATCTGTCAAATAATTACGTGCTTTTGTTTAAAAAAAACATATTTTTTCCTTCAAAATTTATTCTAAATTATGCTGGCTGTCAGCAGTGACAGTTTTATCAAGTTTACTGGTGAGCTCACAGTAAGTGACGGTGATTTATCCCAGACACAGTCGTAAAAAAAACATTGATGCATGCAACAGTATTACGCTGAGCGCTCTTGATTAACAGAACCGTTTACTTATCTGCCTGTTGTCTCCCGTTGATGTACCGGTGGGTCATTGTTTATTCTCCGTCCTCCCCTTCCCCTCTTCCTCCCCCTCCCCTTCCCTTTCCCCTTCCCCTCCTCCCCTCCTCTTCCCTTCCTCTTCCCCTCCTCTTCCCCTCCCCTCCCTCTCCTCCCCACTTCCTCCCCTCTTCTTCCGATGTTTTCTAAAATAATAATGATAACCCATTAGTTTAGTCCCAGTTGCTGCAAACTTGATAATTTACTGAAATAGTTAAAAAAAATACTTGGAATCGTTGAAGTCAGATCAGTTACTGAAAAATGCCTTTTCTGATCGGCTTCAAACTTTCACCATTGGTGGGTTTCATTCAAACATATTTTGTCACTCACTTTAAGCTGTGTAAATTTCAATTCTCAAATTTTATTATGCGAATTGTTTCCCAAGTAAAAAGTAGTGAATTCTTCTTCTGATCGGCTTCAAACCCTGAACGCTGGTGGATCTTAATAGCAAGAACTTTCTTATTAATTTTGGGCAGGCTGGCTGGACGGCGTTGCTGGCTGGCTGTCGTGCTGGTTGTCTGGCTGATGTGCTGGCTGTAGTGCTGGTTGTCTGGCTGATGTGCTGGCTGTAGTGCTGGTTGTCTGGCTGATGTGCTGGCTGTAGTGCTGGTTGTCTGGCTGATGTGCTGACTGTAGTGCTGGTTGTCTGACTGATGTCTGACTGTAGTGCTGGTTGTCTGGCTGATGTGCTGGCTGTAGTGCTGGTTGTCTGGCTGATGTGCTGGCTGTGTGCTGGTTGTCTGGCTGATTGCTGGCTGTAGTGCTGGTTGTCTGGCTGATGTGCTGACTGTAGTGCTGGTTGTCTGGCTGATGTGCTGGCTGTAGTGCTGGTTGTCTGGCTGATGTGCTGGCTGTAGTGCTGGTTGTCTGGCTGATTGCTGGCTGTAGTGCTGGTTGTCTGGCTGATGTGCTGACTGTAGTGCTGGTTGTCTGGCTGATGTGCTGGCTGTAGTGCTGGTTGTCTGGCTGATGTGCTGGCTGTAGTGCTGGTTGTCTGGCTGATGTGCTGACTGTAGTGCTGGTTGTCTGGCTGATGTGCTGGCTGTAGTGCTGGTTGTCTGGCTGATGTGCTGGCTGTAGTGCTGGTTGTCTGGCTGATGTGCTGGCTGTAGTGCTGGTTGTCTGGCTGATGTGCTGGCTGTAGTGCTGGTTGTCTGGCTGATGTGCTGGCTGTAGTGCTGGTTGTCTGGCTGATGTGCTGGCTGTAGTGCTGGCTGGCTGGCTGGCACTTTTGTCTCTGCTGCTGGGAGGGAGGGTAGGAGGGTGGAAGACATGACATGGTACAGAGAGTGATAGTTGAGGAAGAGGAGAGTGGAAGAGTGAGCAGCAAGTGAGTGTGGGAGTGGAAGAGTGAGCAGCAAGTGAGTGGGAGGGAAGAGTGAGCAGCAAGTGAGTGTGGGAGGGAAGAGTGAGCAGCAAGTGAGTGTGGGAGTGGAAGAGTGAGCAGCAAGTGAGTGTGGGAGTGGAAGAGTGAGCAGCAAGTGAGTGTGGGAGTGGAAGGGTGAGCAGCAAGTGAGTGTGGGAGTGGAAGGGTTAGCAGCAAGTGAGTGTGGGAGTGGAAGAGTGAGCAGCAAGTGACTGTGGGAGTGGAAGAGTGAGCAGCAAGTGAGTGTGGGAGTGGAAGAGTGAGCAGCAAGTGAGTGTGGGAGTGGAAGAGTGAGCAGCAAGTGAGTGTGGGAGTGGAAGAGTGAGCAGCAAGTGAGTGTGGGAGTGGAAGGGTGAGCAGCAAGTGAGTGTGGGAGTGGAAGGGTGAGCAGCAAGTGAGTGTGAGAGTGGAAGGGTGAGCAGCAAGTGAGTGTGGGAGTGGAAGAGTGAGCACCAAGTGAGTGTGGGAGTGGAAGAGTGAGCACCAAGTGCGTAGAGGGATTGAGAGTGGTGAGTGTGGGAGGGAAGAGAGGACAGTGGGTGTAGAGTAAGGAGGAAGAGAGAGTAGAACTTAACAACACAAGTAGCAAAGGGACTCACCACGAAGGATAAGAGAAACTCAGAAGAGAGATAAGAAGACAGTCACAGGATGTTCTTTCTAAGAAACACTTCCTCGTGTGTGTACTCACCTATTTGTACTCACCTATTTGTGGTTGGAGGGGTCGAGGCATAGCTCCTGGCCCCGCCTCTTTGCTGGTCGTTACTAGGTCTACTCTCTCTCTGCTTCATGAGCTTTATCGTATCTCCTCTAAAAGCTATGTATGGATCCTGCTTCCACTATACCACTCTCTAGACTTCCTGACAACTCTATGACTGAAGAAATAATTCCTAACATCCCTGTGACTCACCTAAGTCTTCGACTTCCAGTTGCGACCTCTTGTTGTTGTGTCCCATTCTGAAACTTCCTGTCCCTATCCACCTTGTCAATTCCTCTCAGTATTTTATATGTCGTTATCATGTCATTTCTATCCCTCCTATCCTCCAGTGTCGTCAGGCTGGTTTAACTTAACCTCTCCTCGTAGGACATATCCCTTAGCACCGGGACTAGTCTTGTTCCAAACCTTTGCACTTTCTCCAATTTCTTGACGTGTTTGACCAGGTGTGGGTTCCATACGGGTGCTGCATACTCTAATATGGGCCTGACGTACACGGTGTACAGTCTTGAACGATTCCTTACTAAATTGTCGACACTCTGTTCTTAGGTTTGCCAGGCGCCCATATGCTGCAGCAGTTATTTGGAAGATGTGCCCATCAGGAGATATGCTCGGTATGATACTCACCCTAAGATCGTTTTCCTTGGGTAAGGTTTGCAGTATTTGACTACTTAACTTGTACTTTGTCTGCGGTCTTCTTTGACCTTACACAATCTTCATGACTTTGCACTTGGTGGGGTTAAACTCCAGAAGCCAGTTTTTTAACTAGACGTGCAGCCTGTCCGGATACCTTTATGGTCCTACCTGATCCTCATCCGTTTGAATTCTTCGCATTAGCTTCACATCGTCTGTAAGCCGGGACACTTCTGAGTCTATCCCTTCCGTTACGTCATTCACATATACCAGAAACAGCACAGGTCCTAAGACTGATCCCCTGTGGAACTCCTCTCTTCACAGGCGCTCTCTCTAACACCTCGTCACATGTGTGTGTATGTATTCACCTAGTTGTACTCTCACCTAGTTGTGGTTGCAGGGGTCGAGTCACAGCTCCTGACCAAGCCTCTTCACTGGTCGCTACTCGGTCACTCTACCCGCTCCATGAGCTTTATCATACCTCTCCTTAAAGCTACGTATGGATCATGTCTCCACTACATCACTTCCCAGACTATTCCACTTCCTGACAACTCTGTGACTGAAGAAATATTTCCTAACATCTCTGTGGTTCATCTGAGTCTTCAACTTCCAACTGTGACCCCTAGTCGCTGTGTCCCACCTCTGGAACATTATATCTCTGTCCTCCTTGTCGATTCCTCTCAGTATTTTGTATGTCGTTATCATATCCCCTCTATCCCTCCTGTCTTCCAATGTCGTCAGGTCGATTTCCCGTAACCTCTCCTCGTAGGACATACCCCTTAGCTCCGGGACTAGTCTTGTTGCAAACCTCTGCACTTTTACTAGTTTCCTTACAT
Source organism: Cherax destructor (assembly GCA_009830355.1). Classification (NCBI taxonomy): domain Eukaryota; kingdom Metazoa; phylum Arthropoda; class Malacostraca; order Decapoda; family Parastacidae; genus Cherax; species Cherax destructor. Next base: position 1,219 of record WNWK01026827.1, on the reverse strand, counting down.
GCTTGGCTAGATGAGAGTTCCAAACTGCATACTCCAGTATGGGCATAATGTACACAGTGTACAGGGTCCTCAATGACTCCTTATTAAGATGTCGGAATGCTGTTCTTAGGTTTGCCAGACGTCCGTATGCTGCAACAGTTATTTGGTTGATGTGCGCCTCAGGAGATGGCCCCCTAGACTATACTCCGTCTGTGGCCTTCTTTGCCCTTCCTTAATCTTCATGACTTTGCACTTGGTGGGGTTGAATTCCAGGAACCAGTTGCTGGATCAGGCTTGCAGCCTTTCCAGATCTCTGTAGTTCTGCCTGGTCCTCTTCGGATTGAATTCTTCTCATAAACTTCACATCATCTGCAAACAGGGACACTTCGGAGTCTATTCCTTCTGTCATGTCGTTCACAAATACCAGAAACAGCACCGGACCTAGGACTGACCCCTGTGGAACCCCGCTCGTTACAAGCGCCCACTCTGACACCTCGCCACGTACCATGACTCGCTTTTGTCTTCCTGACAGGTATTTCCTGATCCATTGTAGTGCCTTCCCTGTTATCCCTGCCTGGTCCTCCAGCTTTTGCACTAATCTCTTGTGTGGAACTGTGTCAAACGCCTCCTTACAGTCCAAGAAAATGCAATCTACCCACCCCTCTCTCTCTTGTCTTACTGCCGTCACCCTGTCACAGAACTCCAGTAGGTTTGTGACTCAGGATTTCCCATCCCTGAAACCATACTGGCTGTCGTTGATAAGCTCATTCCTTTCTAGGTGTTCCACCACTCTTCTCCTGATAATCTTCTCCATGACCTTGCATACTATACATGTCAGTGACACTGGTCTGTAGTTTAGTGCTTCATGTCTGTCTCCTTTTTTAAAAATTGGGACTACATTTGCTGTCTTCCATACCTCAGATAGTCTCCCTGTTTCGATAGATGTTGAAGATTGTTGTTAGTGGTACACATAGCTCCTCTGCTCCCTCTCTCAGGACCCATTTAGAAATGTTATCCGGCCCCATCGCCTTTGAGGTATCTAGCTCGATTAGCAGCCTCTTTACTTCCTCCTCAGTTGTATGTATTGTGTCCAACACCTGATGGTGTACCCCACCTCTCCGCCTTTCTGGAGGCCCTTATATCTCCTCAGTGAACACTTCTTTGAATCTCATGTTGAGCTCCTCACACACGTCGCGGTCATTTCTTGTGACCTCCCTCTTCCTTCCTCAGCCTGATTACC
>WNWK01026826.1:0-26955 GCA_009830355.1 Cherax destructor | reverse complement strand
CATTTTTTTAAAAACCCGGTTATAGGTTTTTTCTTGTCCCCAAGTCGGGGGTTGGGAGACTACTTTCCCCCGTTTTACCCCCCTTACCACGGGTATTCGGAGGGGCCCCCCCCCCTCTCTGTGAGCATTGTGGTTCCAGTGTCTGTTCGACTTTCCCTTTTTGGGGACTGTCCACTTTCAACGAGCACGAAAATTTTTTCCCCACCCCCGCCCGGGCCCTTTCTTTCCTTTCCCCTTCTTGCAGATGGCCCTTTCCTTTAATCCTGATTTCTTGTTGATTTTTTGACAGAAACTGACTTACTACACAAACTCTGAAGATTAATTAGCCCCCCCCTCAGTCCCTTTACCTCGATTTTTGCCCCTCCACCCCTGCACTACCCCCCGGGGCATCTAGACTCCATACCCTACTAATCCCATCCCTTTTAAAACCACTCCCCCATCCTAAACCTGCAGCGCAAAACCCCCTGGGGTTTAGGTTTTCTATTTGATTATAATAATAATAAAAAAAATTTTGTCCAGTACCAGGGGGCCCCCTTGAGTGGAAATTTTTTTTTCCCTTCAGTTTTTTTTTCCCTGGGGCCAAACACTCCATACCCACCCCTTGAAAATTCCTAGGACCCCCCCCTTTTGGTGTTACCTGCCAATGCAAAACAAATTTTTTTTTGTAAAATGTGTTTCAAAAAGGGGGGTCTGGGATTTTCTGAGGATACACCAGTAAAGGCTTCATTTAAAAAATCACCACTGGCATTGGCACATATCAAAATTAGCCTGTTTTCATAGGTTTTGTGTCCGGGTGTCCCTTTTTCCTCCTGACTAATGAAGGTCCTGGGGCATTTTCTTCCAAAACAGGCCTGTTTATCACAAAAACACTTGTTGGGGGGGGGAAATTTTTCAGCCCTACGAACCCCTTAAAATCACTCACAAATTTTTTTTAGCTGAACGTTGTCGGGGCTGGCTGCCTCACCCCCTGCCTCCAACACTTTTATCCCCACATTTCTTAAAACCCCCAAACCAGCCTTTTTTGGTTTAAAATCACTCCCCCACTGGGTGGGATTGTCTTTACAAGATTCTGAACTTCCTTTCCCCTTTTTACAAATTATCCTTTTGGAAATACTATCACCCCCATCTGTTTTTCATTGATCCACACCATCAGTAACTTCTCAACCTCATCCACTGTTTTTGATCTTTGTTTCGTTAACAAATTAACCCCTTTTGCAACACTAGCTTCCGTGATCTCATTTCTCTGTGCCAGGATAGTGCCGATAGTAGATGCACTTTTCTTGTACATCCTGGCAAGATCACTCAGACGTACGCCACTCTCATATTTTTCAAAAATCTCCTTCTTCAGTTCGATGGTGTTCCTCACTCTCTTTACCACTGGGGTGCCACTAGGAAGCTTCTTTGGACCCATGGTGACTTATTTCACAGTGACAATCACTAAACCACCAAAAAAAACACCAAATGTATTGTGAATGTTTGAAAGAGCGTGCTGGGTAATGTTATCTCAATGGTAAACAACGCTTCACTGGCGTCTTGCGCTGGCGCAGGCCAGGCGTGGAGCAGGCGGACAGGTCTAATACGTTTTGCTAACCGAGGATTTTTTCGGTAACTGATACCGAAAAAAGCTTTCGGTAACCAATTTTTTTCGTTAACTAAACCTTTCGTTAACCGAGGGTCCACTGTACATGATAAAAATTATTATTGATAATTTACAAAATAAATATAATTGTGTATTTGAGTTGTGAAATTTGAATATAAGTTGAACATAATAATTTATTAATTGCAACAATGCAATTAATTAAATCAGATCAGACAAATTAAAACAATTAGTTGTATTGCAATTACAGTATACAGTGGTACCTCGACTTACGATATTAATCCGTCAGAGAGGGCATATCTTAAGGCGAAACAATCGTTACTCGAATCAATTTTCCCCATAAGAAATAATGGAAATAAATTTAATCCGTCCAAGACTTCCAAAAGTAGTTAAATAAAATATTTTTTAGAACTTTTTGACATTAAATAATAAAGAATTTAATAAAGAATACCTAAATACACATGTAAATATTGAACAATAACATGTCACTTACATTTATTGAAGAGTTGTGTATGTGTGGAGGACGGGAGGAGGGGAGAAGGTGGAGTAGTATGCTAGTGTTTGGAAGGGGAATCCCCTTCCATTAACACTGCAGGTACCAAGTTCTTTTCTGGGGTTACTGGCCTTTTCCTTTGAATGCTACACTCCCTGCATGAATGCTACACTCCCTGCATGCCTACTACACTCCCTGCATCCTTGCTACACTCCCTGCATCCTTGCTACACTCCCTGCATCTTTGCTACACTCCCTGCATGAATGCTACACTCCCTGCATGCCTACTACACTCCCTGCATCCTTGCTACACTCCCTGCATCCTTGCTACACTCCCTGCATCCTTGCTACACTCCCTGCATCCCTGCTACACTCCCTGCATCCTTGCTACACTCCCTGCATCCTTGCTACACTCCCTGCATCCCTGCTACACTCCCTGCATCCTTACTACACTCCCTGCATCCCTGCTACACTCCCTGCATCCCTGCTACACTCCCTGCATCTTTGCTACACTCCTGCATGCCTGCTACACTCCCTGCATGCCTGCTACACTCCCTGCATCCCTGCTACACTCTCTGCATCTTTGCTACACTCCCTGCATGCCTGCTACACTCCCTGCATGCCTGCTACACTCCCTGCATAAATGCTACACTCCTTGCATAAATGCTTCACTCCCTGCACATTCTTTACCACAGGCTTAGCACTAGGAGCTTTCCTTGGACCCATGGTAGCTTATTTAGCAGTTGCAAGCACTAAAAACAGTGGAATAATGACAATATACTGGTATGAATGCGTGGGTGTGGGTGGGTGGTCGCTCTCGCTTGTAAACAATAGCACTGACGCTCCCTGGAGTGCGCGCTCAGCTGGGCGCCAAGCGGACACGTCCGGTACGAATGTCGTTAGACGAAGCAAACATCGTAAGTCGCATTCAAATTTCTTACGTTATAAATATCGGTTATCGAAAATAACGTAAGATGATAACATCGTAAGTCGAGGTACCACTGTATGTTCATTAGATGAGTTACAAAGAGTAGAAGAGAGTGGATTATTTTATTTGTTAATGCTATAGAAACAGAGTTGGCTCAGTATGCATTATTTATAACAGGTTTTTACATTTAAGGGATTAATCAATTTTGTTGATAATGTTAAATATTGTGCACTTAGGTTTGGGTGAGAAGGTGTTTTTTTTAGCAGCGTTTTGAATTGAGGTACAGGGAGGGTTTCTTTGGCAATCACAGGTAATGAATTCCAAATTTTCGGGCCTTTAATGTGCATCGAGTTTTTGCAGTGTTAGATGGACACTGGGAACATCGAGGAGTGATCTGTGTCTTGTGTTATGGTCATGTGTCCTGTTAAGGTTGGTAAGGAGAAGTTTGAGTGGTGGGTTAATATTTGAGTTTAGTGTTCTATGTATGTAATAGGCACAGTAAAAAGTATGGATGTCTTGTATGGTGAGTAAATTTAGATTTTTTAATATTGGTGGAGTATGTTGTCTGGAGTGTGAATTTGTTATCATTCTGACTGCAGCCTTTTGTTGTGTTATTAATGGTCTGAGATGAGTTATTTTTGTTGAGCCCCATACGCAGATTCCATAGGTGAGGTAGGGGTAAATGAGTGAGTGATATAGGGTAAGGAGAGCTGGTTGTGGAACATAGTACCGTATCTTGGATAGTATTCCTACGTTCTTGGAGACTTTCTTGGAAATTTGTTGTATATGTGTCTGAAATTTGAGGCCACTGTCAAAATGGATACCTAAGAATTTTCCCTCTGTGAGTTTTGTGATAAGGGACCCGTTTATCATTATGTTAAGTGGAACATTTGTAGCTCTGTTCCCAAACTGAATGAAATAGGTTTTATCAATATTGAGAGTAAGCTTGTTAGTCATCATCCAGGTAAATATTTTCTGCAATTCAGCATTTACAGTGTTGGCTAGTATGTCTGGGCTTGGGTGAGAGAAAACGTATGTAGTGTCATCTGCAAATAGTATGGGTTTGAGTAGTTGAGATGCATTTGGTAGGTCGTTAATGTAAATGAGAAAGAGAAGTGGGCCAAGAACACTTCCCTGTGGGACACCTTCTGTAATAGTTTGTGTGGTAGAGCTAGCTCCATTTGTATACACATATTGGCTTCTGTTGCTAAGGTATGATTTTAGGTAGTTGAGGGAGTGCCCTCTTATACCATAATGTGATAATTTTAGGTGTAACAGATCATGGTCAACTGTATCAAAAGCTTTACGTAAATCAATGAAGATTCCCACTGGGATTTCTTTTTTCTCGAGAGCGGTGTATATTATTTCTAGCATGTGTATAATAGCATCATTTGTGTTTTTATTAGGCCTGAATCCAAACTGACAGTGGTTGAGTATGTTGTGGGAGATGAGGTAGGAATATATCTGCCTATGAATTAATTTTTCAAAGATTTTGGAGAGAAGGGGTAAGTTAGATATCGGCCTATAGTTATTCAGGTCTGTTTGATCTCCTCCTTTATGTATGGGGGTAACCCCTGCTATTTTGAGTATTGAAGGGAAGGTAGAGGATTCGATGGATTTGTTAAAGAGTGTTGCAATAATTGGTGAAAGAACTTGAGAAGCTTTTTTGTATATAAAAGGTGGTAAGTTATTTAGATCTCCCACTTACTGTGCTGTTACTATGTAATTACCCACTTACTGTGCTGTTACTGTGTAATTACCCACTTACTGTGCTGTTACTGTGTAATTACCCACTTACTGTGCTGTTACTGTGTAATTACCCACTTACTGTGCTGTTACTGTGTAATTACCCACTTATTGTGCTGTTACTGTGTAATTACCCACCTATTGTGCTGTTAGTGTTATTTTGATCTTATTAAATTATGCAGGCATGATGTTAAAGGTTGAGAAGCACATTAAGCAACTACGATTTTGGTCACTTCAAGGTCTGTTTTTGGTCAATTTAATGCCTCAATATGACCAAATTCTTTGCTGTTTTGTTTGTAGGTTTTCCATGCTATCAATTAAGCATAAACTTCTTATTTATCTATCAGCACTACTCTATAAAGTGCCCAGAAGTCAGAATATTTGCCATATTTTACACAAAATTTCACAAATTCCAGTTTAAAAACATTTCATAATAAACAGTGTAGCATTTAAGTCACTAAAGCAACCTTCCCTCTGATCATTAATCATGTTCTCAGCCTCTTCTATATAACACTTGCTGTCCATTTGGTTCCGTCATCAAAAAAACTGACGCGGGCTCCACTGCCACTTTTCAGAAAAATCATAAAAAATTAATTATTTCCACTATTTTGAGACCTTCTTCAGTCCACTTTCAGTCTTAAACTGACAAAACTCATCTCCATCTCAGAAGTATGTCTTCTAGTCGTTCAATTGGGACTGAGAAGCCAATAAAACTATGTAAACCATCCTGGAAAATGCCTCAAAGTTATTAGATTAACCCAATAGGTCAGAGATTAGTTGTTTCTATCTTGCTCTTCCAGGGACAATATTGTTTTTATACACTGCTCACCTACTGCATTGATCCATTCTCTCATGTCTAGGCTACAATTTACTGCTCACAGCATATCTGAGGGCACTGTGATTAAGATGTTGATCTACATCTGTGACACTGATTCTATCGACGTAGATCTACATGAGGAACAGTGAAAGGGTTAATATTTTTCCAGTGTAATTTAAGTAATTATCTTTAACACAGACAACATCTCATCCAGTTCTACTGACTGTCGACCACAGGCAAAACCACGTTGTCTCACTATTTGATCAATAACCACAAGGAACATCACGTCCAGTCCTTCTGTTTAAACACCAACAACAGGCAACATCACACCAGTCCCACTGTTGACTACTGAAGAAATTCACATACCACTGACAGCTCATCAGAAATGGTAAGAACAATTCACATACCACTCACAGTTCATCAGTGATGGGATAGACAGACAATTCTTGTGTACTCACTTTGGTTTTCTCATCTAGATCAGGCTCTTGCTCTTGGGACTGCACCTTTGCTCATAATAGATTATCTAGTACACTATTTGTAAGATTATTGTCATAAATAATTAGTTTATGTATCCTGGTTCACTTGAACTTCTAGTTTCCATTTGTGTTTCATCATTAATTTCATTGGAGTGTTGAACATCATAACAGGCACATACCAGGGAACTCCTGAGACTGAAAAGTTTATATTAAACCAAAAGATAACAGAACCTAATTGAAATGAAAATGAACTAGATTTTATCTTAAATAATGAGGAATGAATTAGAGACATAACAGTATTAAGTACAAGAAACTGATCATTGACATGCAAGTAAGCATAAATTTATATTTAGACAATCTAAGAGATAGCCAATGGAAAGAATGTTCTGCAGATTTCTGTCAATAACCCAATCATAGACTGGGATAAACTATTAAATGTTCCTTAGGAAACCATCCTGAGCACACTTAGCCCAACATAGTTTATGAAAAAGTAAGTTTCAACCTGGAGTTCACCAGGATTTAATAATGGAGGTCACCTCCCATTGGTACGGTCTTACTTTAAGTACAGTGGACCCTCGGTTTTCGTGCACCTCCAGACTCGACCAATTATGTAAGTGTATTTTAGTAAGTGCTTTTGTAAGTGTACTTTTGGGGGGGTCTGAAATGACTAATCAAATTTACATTTATCCTTATGGGAACAAATTCGTTTGGTAACGGCACTCAAACAGCATTCTGGAAAGAATTTTCAATGAAAACCGAGAGTCCACTGTATAATATGGAGTAAAATAATTGGTAAAATCTGTTGTTTTTTTTTCACTATAAAACTAAGTCTTAAAACATGGGGTAATTATATTAGTAATTAACCCTTAAACTGTCCACACGTAGATATACGTTCACTCGCGTAGCTGACCGAGTATTTTGAGAAAAAAATAAATTGTTATTTTTCTTTAAAATGAAGAGTGCATTTTGTTTGTCATTCCCACATTTTGTAATACTACACACACTGAGTGCACAGACCCATTCTCTAATCTCTAGGCAACTCAGGCTTATTGTGGCAAGGTTAAAAGCATTTGAAAAAAAATGTAGATCTACGTTCGGTCAGCTACGCGAGTGAACGTATATCTACGTGTGGACAGTTTAAGGGTTAATGTGGTCTTAGGCAACCAGGTCTTTGTGCTGAGTCAGTATTCCTTAGACAATTTTTTGTAATACTCAACAAATTTCTACTAATTTTACTCACGAAATCGTAATGGCACGATTGCAAACAAACCATACCACGGGTGGGGTTCGAACCCGCGGTCAGAGAGTCTCAAAACTCCAGACCGTCGCTAGCTGGCCCAGTGGCTTACGCGATGGTCTGGAGTTTTGAGACTCTCTGACCGTGGGTTCGAACCCCACCCATGGTATGGTTTCTACTAATTTTATTCTTTACCCTCATCATGAAAGTCAAGGAATGTGTATTTACAGTACAGTGTAAGTTATGATACAGTACTGTTTTCAGTTCTAGGTTAAGATGTTAAGTTGTAATTACAGTTGTGTTAGCTATGATACAGTAGTTTGGTCAATGCTAGGTTAAAATGTTAATTAACACAATTTTGAAACACATCATTAATTTAATTTAAATATGATATAGGAAAGAAGGTTTCATTGAAACTTGTTTATAAAACTGAGGTCTAAAATATGTAGCTTCCATCACTGTTTTAATCATGTATAAATTTCTATTGTCAGTCATTAACATCATCTACAGTCAGCCAGGGCTACCTGGCATTAAAACTATTTATTAAACACTTTGACATTGTAGTTCATGTTAATGCTGACAAGTCAGTGTTTACACTCTGGTATGAGGTACAGTGTGAGTGAGTGTAGCTTATAACAACTATTAAACATACCACAGGCGGGGCTTGAACTCAAGGTTAGCGAGACGTAAAACTCCAGACTGACACTTTGTCTGGGATTAATACTGTTGATTGTTTACACTCTGGTATGAGGTACAGTGGAAGTGAATGCAGTTTATGACAACTATTACCTGGGTTTAATACTCTACTGTTAATTGACTCTTACAGATATCTTGCCTTCCTTCAACTGCAACTGTTGTATAAATAATTTTTACCCCTCTTTTATATGAATAATCATAAAACAATAAATTTCATCCAATATACAGTCAATCCTCCGTTTTCGTGCTTAATCCGTTCCTGAGGGATCAACTAAAACTGAAACACACGAAAACTGAAACCATTTTTCCCATAAGAAATAATGGAAATTCAATTAATCCGTTCCAGAAACCCAGAAGTTTAAATTTTTTTTTTTTTTTGAGGCCTTAAAGATAGATTTACATGCACAAATGAATGTACTCAATGTGACACTTATCTTTATTGAAGACTGATGTTGCTGGATGGAAGAGAGGGAGGAGGGGAGAGGGAAGAGAGGCTATTGTTTGGAAGGGGAATCCCCTTCCATAAGGAATTTAGGTACCAAGTCCTTATCCGGGGTCACTTCCCTGCATGCCTGCTACACTCCCTCCCTGCCTGCTACACTCCCTGCACACATGCTACACTCCCTGCATACATGCTACACTCCCTGCATACATGCTACACTCCCTGCATACATGCTACACTCCCTGCATACATGCTACACTCCCTGCATATATGCTACACTCCCTGCATATATGCTACACTCCCTGCATACATGCTACACTCCCTGCATGCATGCTACACTCCCTGCATGCATGCTACACTCCCTGCATACATGCTACACTCCCTGCATACATGCTACACTCCCTGCATACATGCTACACTTACTGCATGCATGCTACACTTACTGCATGCATGCTACACTCCCTGCATACATGCTACACTCCTGCATGCATGCTACACTCCCTGCATGCATGCTACACTCCCTGCATGCATGCTACACTCCCTGCATGCATGCTACACTCCCTGCATGCATGCTACACTCCCTGCATGCATGCTACACTTTCTGCATGCATGCTACACTCCCTGCATACATGCTACACTCCCTGCATACATGCTACACTCCCTGCATATATGCTACACTCCCTGCATACATGCTACACTCCCTGCATACATGCTACACTCCCTGCATGCATGCTACACTCCCTGCATGCATGCTACACTCCCTGCATGCATGCTACACTCCCTGCATACATGCTACACTCCCTGCATACATGCTACACTTACTGCATGCATGCTACACTTACTGCATGCATGCTACACTCCCTGCATACATGCTACACTCCCTGCATGCATGCTACACTCCCTGCATGCATGCTACACTCCCTGCATGCATGCTACACTCCCTGCATGCATGCTACACTTTCTGCATGCATGCTACACTCCCTGCAAGCCTGCTACACTCTTAAATTCCATTGTGTTTCTCACTTTCTTTACCAAAGGACTGGCACTAGGAGCTTTCTTTGGGCCCATGGTAGCTTATTTAGTAGTCACACACAATAATCAAGGGCCAAAAACAATGAATTGTTAATAAATGTTTTGTATGAACTCTTGGGGTAATGTTCACTCAAGCATAAACAATGCTAGACTGCGTGACAATGTGCGTGGGTGGCGGTCTAGCTGTTGTGTGGGTCTTGAGAGAGATATATAGGTGGTCAAAGATACTCCTTGTTGGATGGTTACGGTATATTTACAGTAAGTGAAGGAGAGTCCAGCCACACCGTCTGTCTCGCTCGTAGGTCTAACGCTAGTGAGAGGGTACGCCTATGTGAGCCTATGCACATGCGCAGAGCCTCTGACGTCAGCGGGTATCGTGACGTCACACGAAAAGGGACCAGCTGTATAAGTGGGATGAATGCTGGATGCTGGTACACTACACAAGTGTACATATGATACTGATACGACAGCTCGGCCATGTTATCGTATGACGTCTCGGCATACTATACGACTCTATAGGCTGAACAGACAGGTGGTACTGGGTGAATCTATACAATAGCAAACACATTATAACTTGGAACTGATCAAGATTAATCTTACTCTCGCACTTCTTGAGTTAACAGTACTTAAGAGAATGTTAATGGATCTAGATATAAACATTATATATATAACAATTGCAAATTTGATCGATCAATGGATGTGTATTCATGCACTCTTCGGCTTCTGAGGAAGAATAAATATTTACAGGGAAGAAGTTTTAACAGGAAAGATAAACTCGGCTAACACGGGTTATACTGTTAAAACTCAGAACTCAGAGAGAACTTGAACACACAAACATCTTGCTAGATACTGGAAATCTAACAAAACACACAGTCAATAATTCGGTTCTAAACTGGATTTTCTGATTTTCTATCTTTAGCTCACAACTTATGATCACTTTCCTACTGGAGGAATGAACAACTCGGTTTTGATTAACTTATAATCACTTTCTTACTGGAGGAATGAACAACTCGGTTTTGATTAACTTATAATCACTTTCCTACTGGAGGAATGAACAACTCGGTTTTGATTAACTTATAATCACTTTCCTACTGGAGGAATGAACAAACTCGGTGGAGTGGATGGATCTCTCCCCGGTTGAAATAGTTAGCTCAATGACACAAAGTATGAGCAAAGGAGAACGGCTCTCACTATCTCTTACTGCAGGTAAGAATTACTCGACACACGACACTTTACTCTGCAAAGGCTTACTATCAACTGGAAGGAACACTATCTGGAACACGAGGGACAACAACTGGCACTCTAGTGAATACACTAGCAACAGAAACGGCTTTCTGCAATTGCTTTTGCATCAGCGAGAGATGCTATAACTCATTCAAATAGTCTTTCTTCAACAAGCGTCCCCTGGAGAGGAACTACTACTTGAACTAGCAACATTGCAAGGATAGACTCAGTACTCAAGGCGGTCCGGGATACTCCGGCACCCTAGGCATCTGAACGCTATCTTGCATGCAAGATATTGAGGCTGAATTCCAGACAGGAGTGACAGTAATACTAGTGCCTTGACCGCTCGGCAACGTTAACAAATAGAACACATACTTTCTACAAGAACTAATCTGAACTTCACATTCCGCATCACTCTGGCAAATCTCTGATACAAGCTGGAAGAACAAACACATTGCTCAAAAGCTACAGACTGTCTTTCAGTCATTAAGGGACTATGAGGGCTGTTTACTGACTCATTATCATTATGGCGCTGAATGGCAATACACACAGTATTATCGCACATGGTTACTAGAACTTCAATGCCTCGACTGGCAGCAAACACATTACTACTTGACTTTACTTGAGACATGACTGAGCAATAAACGAGAATCGAATTGAAAGCAAAATTTACACAAGTATATGGCACAATATAGCTTAACTGATAGTAATTATTAACTATTCTGCATGAGTAACACGGATAATAGCACAATAACACTAAAGAAACGATAACTCACTGGAAATTGACTTGGCAAGAAAACTCAATACACTAAATTAAAACAATCTAGCTTTAACTTGAACAGCAAAATGAGTTTTCTTTTCTTTAAAGATCAACAAAATTGCAACACAATAAAAGAATTAAATGCACAACTAATTAAAAGAATTCAATGATGGTTATGGCACTAGCAACAATCTGATAAAACAATTCGGTAGAATTGTTCACTGGCAATAAATGAAAGTAACTTTACTGCTTGAATCTCTAGAAGTTCACTGGAATATTACTTAATACTCTTAGGAAATGACAAGTTACTAGAGCAATTAAACACCTGCCAGGTGACTGTGAAACAGAAACCTGAAACTGTTTTACATGATGGTAGGATTGCTGGTGTCTTTTTTCTGTCTCATAAACACGCTGGATAACAGGTAGTATATCTAGCTACTTCTACTTACACTTTAGGTCACACTACACTGGCATACACATGCATATATATACATACACACATCTAGGTTTTTCTTCTTTTCTTAATAGCTCTTGTTCTTTTTATTTTCTCTATTGTCCATGGGAAGTGGAAAAGAATCTTTCCTCCGTAAGCCATGCGTGTCGATGAGGCGACTAAGATGCCGGGAGCAATGGGCTAGTAACCCCTTCTCCTGTACAAATCTACTAAAAACGAGAAGAAGAAAACTTTATAAAATTGGGTTGTCTGAATGTGCGTGGATGTAGTGTGATGATAAGAAAGAGATGATTGCCGATGTTATGAATGAAAAGAAGTTGGATGTCCTGGCCCTAAGCGAAACAAAGCTGAAGGGGTAGGCGAGTTTCAGTGGGGAGAAATAAATGGGATAAAGTCAGGAGTATCTGAGAGAGTTAGAGCTAAGGAAGGGTAGCAATAATGTTGAAGGATCAGTTATGGAAGGAAAAGAGGAATATAAATGTGTAAATTCAAGGATTATGTGGATTAAAATAAGGGTCGGATGCGAAAAGTGGGTCATAATAAGCGTGTATGCACCTGGAGAAGAGAGGAGTGTAGAGGAGAGAGAGATTTTGGGAGATGTTAGCGTAATGTATAGGAACTTTGAACCAAATGAGAGAGTAATTGTGGTAGGGGACCTAAATGCTAAAGTGGGAGAAACATGCAGAGAGGTGTAGTAGGTAAGTTTGGGGTGCCAGGTGTAAATGATAATGGGAGCCCTTTGATTGAACTTTGTATAGAAAGGGTTTAGTTATAGGTAATACATATTTTAAGAAAAGAGGATAAATAAGTATACAAGATATGATGTAGGGCGTAATGACAGTAGTTTGTTGGACTATGTATTGGTAGATAAAAGACTGTTGAGTAGACTTCAGGATGTACATGTTTATAGAGGGCTACAGATATATCAGATCACTTTTTAGTTATAGCTACAGTGGGAGTAAAGGTAGATGGGATACAAGGAAAATAGAATCAGTAAGTAAAAGAGAGGTGAAGGTTTATAAACTAAAAGAGGAGGCAGTTAGGGTAAGATATAAACAACTATTGGAGGATAGATGGGCTAGTGAGAGTGTAGGCAATGGGTCGAAAATGTATGGGGTAGATTTAAAAATGTAGTGTTAGAGTGTTCAGCAGAAGTTTGTGGTTACAGGCGAGTGTGCGGGAGGGAAGAGGAGCATTGGTGGAATGATGATGTAAAGAGAGTAGTAAGGGAAAAAGTTAGCATATGAGAGGTTTTACAAAGTAGAAGTGATGCAAGGAGGGAAGAGTATATGGAGAGAAAAGAGAGGTTAAAAGAGTGGTGAAGCAATGTAAAAGAGAGCAGATGAGAGAGTGGGTGAGATGTTATCGAAATTTTGTTGAAAATAAGAAAAAGTTTTGGAATGAGATTAATAAGTTGAGGAAGCCTAGAGAACAAATGGATTTGACAGTTAAAAATAGGAGAGGAGAGTTATTAAATGGAGAGTTAGAGGTATCGGAAGATGGAGAGAATATTTTGAGGATTTGTTAAATGTTGATGAAGACAGGGAAGCTGTGATTTCGTGTGTAGGGCAAGGAGGAATAACATCTTGTAGGAGTGTGGAAGAGCCAGTTGTGGGTGTAGGGAAGTTCGTGAGGCAGTGGGTAGAATGAAGGGGTAAGGCAGCTGGGATTGATGGGATAAAGATAGAAATGTTAAAAGCAGGTGGGGATATAATTTTGGAGTGGTTGGTGCTATTATTTAATAAATGTATGGAAGAGGGTAAGGTACCTAGGGATTGGCAGAGAGCGTGTATTGTTCCTTTGTATAAAGGCAAAGTGGACAAAAGAGAGTGCAAAAATTATAATAATAATTATAATAATAATAATAATTTTTATTTGGACATGATACAAAGAATTACATTTGGTTATTGAGATTACATGAGGTGTACATGCCAAAAGCCCCTAGTATGCAGGGCATTTTGGGCAGACTTAAAATTAACTTAAAACTAGATTGTAAGAATTATTGTAGATAGTATATAATGAGTAAAGGTGAGTATTTAAGCTATGAAATTTGAACATAGTTTTGTACTTTTGTCTTCATTATAAAATTAATTAAATCAGATTAAACAAATTAAAGCAATAGTAATAATAAAATAATAAAAAGTTATGGTTGATAATTTATAAAATAAGTAAAGTTGCTTATCTAAGTTTTAAAGTTTGAATATAAGTTGAACATATCAATTAATTGTAGCAATTTATTGCAGCAATGCAACTAATTGAGTGAGATAACAATTTAAAACAATTTAAAACAATTAATTCATTGCAGTTAGTTTACGTGGTCATTATAATATAAGTGTTGGGAATAATTAGCTAAGTAAGTATTATTCATAACAGGTTTTACATTCATTCATTCAATCGTTCATTCATACATTACATTGACTTTAAAGTCAGGTTTTACGTTAAGTGATTATTCTACTTTGCTGGGAATGGTTGATATGGAGCAATTATCTTTGGGTGAGAAGGTGGTTTTTAGCATCGTTTTGAATTGGGGTACAGGTAGGGTTTCTTTGGCAATGACAGGTAATGAATTCAAATTTTCGTGCCTTTTATGTGCATTGAGTTTTTACATAGTGTTAGGTGGACACGGGAACATCGAGGAGTGATCTGTGTCTAGTGTTATGGTCATGTGTCCTGTTAAAATTAGTAAGGAGAAGTTTGAGTGGTGGGTTAATATCTGCATGGAGTGTTCTATGTATGTAATAGGCACAGTAAAAGTATGGATGTCTTGTATGGTGAGTAAGTTTAGGTTTTGAATATTGGTGGAGTATGTTGCCTGGAGTGAGAATTTGTTATCATTCTAACTGCTGCCTTTTGTTGTGTTATTAGTGGTCTGAGATGAGTTATTGATGTAGAGCCCCATGCGCAGATTCCATAGGTGAGGTAGGGGTAAATGAGTGAGTGATATAGGGTAAGGAGAGCTGGTTGTGGAACATAGTACCGTATCTTGGATAGTATTCTCACGGTCTTTGAGACTTTCTTGGAGATTTGTTGTATGTGTGTCTGAAATTTGAGGCCACTGTCAAGATGTATTCCTAAGAATTTTCCCTCTGTGAGTTTTGCGATAGGGGACCCGTTTATCATTATGTTAAGTGGTGCGTTTGCAGCTCTGTTCCCAAACTGGATAAAATAGGTTTTATCAATATTGAGAGTAAGTCTGTTGAGTGTACCTGGTAAAGTGTATGGTAGAGTTATTATTGAAAGAATTAAGAGTAAAACAGAAAGCAGGATAGCAGATGAACAAGGGGGCTTTAGGAAAGGTAGGGGGTGTGTAGACCAAGTGTTTACAGTGAAACATATAGGTGAACAGTATTTGGATAAGGGTAAAGATGTTTTTGTGGCATTTATGGTTTTGGAAAAGGCGTATGATAGGGTAGATAGGGGGGCAATGTGGCAGATGTTGCAGGTGTATGGAATAGGAGGAAGGTTACTGAAAGCAGTGAAGAGTTTTTATGAGGATAGTGAGGCTCAGGTTAGAGTGTGTAGGAGGGAAGGGGACAATTTCCCAGTAAAAGTGGGCCTTAGACAAGGATGTGTGATGTCACCGTGGTTGTTCAATATATTTATAGATGGGGTTGTAAGAGAGTGAATGCGAGGGTCTTGGCAAGAGGTGTTGGGCTAAAAGATAAAGAAGCAAATACAAAGTGGGAGTTGTCACAGTTGCTTTTTGCTGATGACACTGTGCTTTTGGGAGATTCTGAAGAGAAGCTGCAGAGGTTGGTGGATGAATTTGGTAGGGTGTGTAAAAGAAGAAAATTGAAAGTGAATATAGGAAAGAGTAAGGTGATGAGGATAACAAAAAGAATAGGTGACGAAAGATTGGATATCAGATTGGAGGGAGAGAGTATGGAGGAGGTGAATGTATTCAGATATTTGGGAGTGGACATGTCAGCAGATGGGTCTATGAAGGATGAGGTGAATCATAGAATTGATGAGGAAAAGGGTGAGTGGAGCACTTCGAGTCTGTGGAGACAAAGAAACTTGTCCATGGAAGTAAAGAGGGGAATGTATGAGAGTATAGTTATACCAACGCTCTTATATGGGTGTGAAGCATGGGTGATGAATGTTGACACGAGGAGAAGGCTGGAGGCAGTGGAGATGTCATGTCTGAGGTCAATGTGTGGTGTGAATATAATGCAGAGAATTCGGAGTTTGGAAATTAGGAGGAGGTGCGGGATTACCAAAACGATTGTCCAGAGAGCTGAGGAGGGGTTGTTGAGGTGGTTTGGACATGTAGAGAGAATGGAACGAGACAGAGTGACTTCGAGAGTGTATAAATCTGTAGTGGAGGGAAGGCGGGGTAGGGGTCGGCCTAGGAAAGGTTGGGGGGAGGGTAAAGGAAGTTTTGTGTGCGAGGGCTTGGACTTCCAGCAAGCATGTGTGAGCGTATTTGATAGGAGTGAATGGAGGCATATGGTTTTTAATACTTGACGTGCTGTTGGAGTGTGAGCAAAGTAACATTTATGAAGGGATTCAGGGAAACCGGCAGGCCGGACTTGAGTTCTGGAGATGGGAAGTACAGTGCCGGCACTCTGAAGGAGGGGTGTTAATGTTGCAGTTTTATAACTGTAGTGTAAAGCACTTTTCTGGCAAGACAGTGATGGAGTGAATGATGATGAAAGTTTTTCTTTTTCGGGCCACCCTGCCTTGGTGGGAATCGGCCGATGTGTTAATAAAAAAAATAAAAAAAAATAAAAAAAAATTGATAAAACAAGGTGAATACTGGCGAATTTAATTTACACAAAATCAATTTCAGGAATGACTGATTGAAAAAAATTCACACTGGGGTAAATTATTTTCACACAACACAAAGATATTAGAAATAAAATAGTTTGAACACACTTACTCTTAATTGCAAGCAAAGCAAGGTAACTCAATGCAACAGTTACTGAACAATTTACTAAAAACACTGACTTTAGACAAACGTAAGAGTGAATTTGTTCAACAACACATGAAAACAAATGAAAAATTAATGACAATAAAATGGTATTAACACTTACATCAGCTGGAAGATACTCATCAAAGGCACAGAACAGTTAACTTACTGCTTATACAAAGTCATGCTCTTGTTGACTATATATAATTATTGGAGCAAAATAATATCTTCAGTAAGTTATATCACTAGTCTGCAAAATGAAGGCACATTAGCACTATACAAAAAGAACAAGTACACAAAACAATATTGGGTGCAATGGGAATAAGTAACACTGACTGCAACACATAAGAATTAGCAGGGAATACTACTGGTAAAATGTTAAAAATTGCTTGGAGGAGAAAACAATATGTAGTTACTGGGGCAAGCAAAATTAATTAATTACACAATTAAAACATTAACAAACAAGGGTAAGATAATAAAAAAAATAACTCTGGGATAGTACACTTGGTGGAACACAATAATTAACAAGACAGAAAATTCAACAACACATGGACAATGCTGGGGAAAAAATTTAAAATCTTTTAAAATTACTACTTGGTGGAATATTGGAACACAAGATAACTTTAACAAAACTGTACTTACTGCATACTTAGTAACACAACGAAATTCACAGAAATTATAACGCAATAATTAACAAGGGACAATACTAGTGAAATAAAAATTAATGCAAATAATTAATTTAACACAACACTTCCTATGATAACTCAAAATTTCTGTAACTGGCAAAAAAATGTCTCAACACACGAAATTGTCTATAGATTATCTGAAAAATAAAACAACAACACAGTAAATGTCTCTAGGGTGGAAATCGGTGACTGAAGCGTGGTGGTGGAGGTGGTGTGGAGGCTGGTGGTCTGGTCCACTCATTGATAACTTGAAGTAATGTGCATAAACCGGTGGACTACGAACCGAGGCTTTATACAGTTGGCACAACAGTTCAGAAGAAACACACTCAGGACGCTCGACCTGGTTCGTAGCCAATAACTGCTTGCAGGACCCAGTAAGGGTGAAATAATCCACACTTAATGCTTGTGTGGGTGGAGTGCACGTGGTCAGGCGTCTGCCTTGGCGTGGGTGGTGGGGGTGGTGGCTGGTAGGGTTAGCCCACACTGCTTCCGCGTGCGCCTGTGGCTTACGCCGTTTATGAACTTAACCCAGGGTGGCTTGAATAACCCAGGATACCACGGGGATGGTATTGTACTCAGAACAGCAATACACTGGAGTACAAGGGTGGTATAAATGCGTGAACTCACGTGGCTTACTTCTCAGACAGCAGAGTGGCTTGCTGGCTTAGTAGAATATTTTCACACAGATTGACTGGCTTGAATCTGTAACAAATTAGCACAGCAAGGTAGAAAGCTGGCTTAAGCTAAGCTGACGTAACTGTGGTGGCTTAATGGCTAGAATGACTCTCCTCACTGGCTACTCGACAGAATTTGCAAAACCCGGTCAACCCCTCGTAGGTTTTAACAAATCAACAAATGAGGCACTTAACTGACCAGGAGATACTTAGATATTGTAGACTTCTTGGATGTAGGTAGCTGGTAACGTGGTCAGTCTGGAGGCTGTTTGCTTGCTTGTCGTAGTCTATCTCTCTATAACAGCGAATCAGAAAATTACGGCACACCGCTGCTCACCACTTGTTGTGTGGGTCTTGGAGAGATATATGTGGTCAAAGATACTCCTTGTTGGATGGTTACGGTATATTTACAGTAAGTGAAGGAGAGTCCACCACACCGTCTGTCTCGCTCGTAGGTCTAACGCTAGTGGAGGGTACGCCATGTGAGCCTATGCCTCTGACGTCAGCGGGTACGTGACGTCACACCTAAAGGGGACCAGCTGTAAGTGGATGAATGCTGATGCTGGTACACTACACAAGTGTACATATGATACTGATACGACATAGCGGGTTTTGTATGTGGCATCAGGACAGGTTCCGTACAAAGACGAAACGGAGGTAATCAATGAAAACGGAGGTAAAATTTCCAAAAATGACGAAAACTGAAACACACGAAAACAGAGATACACGAAACGAGGGTTGACTGTATGGTTCATAAAATGTTAACAATAATGTAAATGAGTGCACTAAGAAACTCTCAGGGCTCCTCATAACAGTAACCAAAGAGCTGAGATAGCATCATAAAACCAACTTATGATGCACACGTCACTAGTTTCTTGTTTTCCCAGACCAGATAAAACTTCAGCAGTCCAGCTCAGGTTTAATAGTTTTTAAATACAGTGCCCCTCGGTTATCGTAATTAATCCATTCCAGAGAGTGTGACTAAAGCTGAATTACGATATCCAAATTCATTTTCCCACAAGAAATAATGTAAACCAGTTAATCTGTTCCAGACACCCAAAAGTATTAAAAAATTTTTTTTTTTACATGAAATATACATTTACCTAAAAGAAAACAATGAGACATGAAGAATAAAACAATAATAACATGACACCTTTTTGAAGACTTGTTGATGTAGGAAGACAGGAGGAGGAGAGGACGGAGGAGTTACAGATTCCTCAACATTCACGTTTCCACTTTCTAGGCCACATTCGCGTATTCCCGGCCGCCAAATTCCCAGCCGCAAATTCCCACCCACCAAATCATATTTAAGTTTCCGCCACCCGAGCATCCCTACTATGTTCCTTCCGACCAGGCAGCAAACTCCCAACACCACTCACTCACGAGGTTTTCTTCGTTCATTATTTGCTATTAAACTAAGTATAACATATTGTAGTACTATATACAGTAGTACAATATTTTACTATGTTTTCATGCTTTATGATTGTTCATTGTTCAATAGGTTAAGAAGCAGTAAGTAATGAATGACAAATACTTATCTATTACATTTATTCCAAATTGATATCAGAAACATGATAAATACCCTAGAACTGAATAAAGATGCTGAAATGAATAATATAGCCATATTATATGAGGTAAGAGAGCAGGCACAGACCGCCACCATATGAGATGTTTACATCAGGGTAAACATGCCAAATCACTCTTGTTATAAGAACAAATGAAAATAGCATTTATTATTTTTAGAATAATAATAATTTATAATATGATCTGGAACACTTTAAATGTCATCAGTATTTGGTGCGACATTTAGAGCACCTCCACACAATTATTATTAAATTATTATTATTATTTATTATTATTATTTCCTACATATATTGTAGGAAATAATAATAATAATTATTATTAATATTATTATTTTCTTAAAATATATTGTAGGAAAAAAAATAATAATAATAATAATAATAATTGATGTGAGTGCTCTAAATGTCAGCTACCAAATACTGATAACATTTAAAGTGCTCCAGATCAATTATTATAAATTATTATTATTCTAAAAACAATAAATGCTATTTTTGCATTATGGTGGCGGTCTGTGCCTGCTCTCTTTCCCCTCATATAATATGGCATATATTATTCATTTCAGCATCTTTATTACAGTTCTGTGGTATTTATCATGTTTCTGATATCAATTGGGAAAAAATGTATAGATGATAACCTTATTACTAAATTAGTGTAATTACACAACATTTTATTAGCACTAAGGCTAACATCCACCACCTATGACGACTCACCAGACACTGAATGTTACTGCGCCTCTCCCTCCCTACAATAGCTCCTCCCACTTCGTAACAATGTTAGATGGTGAATTTAATGTATTTTTCTGTAAGCTTAACTCGTTGTATGTGTATTTTACTTTTTATTGTTTTCTGTAATATATGAGTTATGCAAAATTAAAATAAAGTTATGAAGTTGGAGTTTCATTTTTGTTCTAATGTATACATATTTAATTCAACATTTGGCATCATTACAAAGTGGCGGAGCTACAGCAGAGGGAGAAGAAGCAGGTGTCAGTAACTGATTCCCCATGACACTTCACAACACTATAAAATACATATTGTATAATTATACTATTACAGCCTCCCTCCACAGCCAGCTCATGTCAAAATAACATGTATATACATTACTTTACTATGTTTATATGTGTTTTATGATTGTTCATGGTTCAATAGGTTAAGGAAACGAGTATTGTATTATATTCCTACATTCCTACATTCGCGATTTTCAACATTCATGAGGCTCTTGATCCCCTAACCTCGCAATGTTGAGGGATACCTGTACTATAAAGACTTCGGTACCAAGTCCTTTCGGTTACTTCCTTCTTTGTTTTTAATGCCACTAGGACCAGTTGAGTCACTGGACCCTCTGTCAGCTCAAAAATTGTTCCAGAGAGCTCTGTTACTGCGTCTTTAAAATTCCCTAAATGGGACACGCATTGTCATTGTACATGTTGCCAACACAGCCTGTATCAGCTTTGTCAAGGTGATGTTCATCCATAAATGTTTGCCATCACTCCACTTTGCACAAATGTCCTTAATCTTTGAAGAAGGCACCTTCTTCCATTTCTCTTCCTCCTCCTCTGTTGCTGTTGCAGATGAAGCTCTTGCAGCTCTTCAGTGGTTAGCTCTTCATTGTGGTCCTTCACCAACTCTTCCACATCCTCGCCACTCACATCCAACCCCATGGAATTCCCCAATGCCACAATACTTTCCACAACTGCCATAGGCTCCTCAGGTCAGCCCCAAACCCTTCAAAATCCCTCTCTTGGACACATTCTGGCCACAATTTTCTCAAGCAGAGTTCAAAGTCCTGGAAGTCACTCCTCCAAAGCCTTACCTATAAGGTTTATGCAATGGGGGATACTGAAGTGATCTTTCCAGAACTCTCTTAGGGTCAGTTCAGTGTCTGAGGTTATGTCAAAGCACCTTTGAAACATTGCTTTGGTGTAGAGTTTTTTGAAGTTTGAATTGACCTGCTGGTCCATGGGCTGGATGAGAGGAGTGGTATTAGGGGGCAAGAACTTCACTGTAATGAAACGAAACTCCTCCACCATTTGGTCATCCAAGTCTGGAGGATGAGCAGGAGCATTGTCCATTACCAAGAGGCACTTGAATTCCAATTTATTTTCCAGGAGGTATTTCTTCAAACTTGGGCCAAACACTTCATTGAACTAATCAAGGAAAATTTCCCTCATGACCCATGCCTTACTATTTGCCTTCCACAACACACAAATTAGCCTTGGCGACACTGTTTTTCTTGAACACACTGGGATTTTTAGAGATTCACCATTAAAGGCAACATCAATATTGCAATGTGTGTGCATTAGGACCAGAGCATCGGTAAGATGGGTAGGAATAAGGAAGGGGAAGGATGGAAATACTGGAAAAGGATGGGATGGTGGAGGAGAGGAGGGTAGGAAAGATCAGTGGCCCAACCACTGTGGAGCAAGTGGTACAGATGTACTGCAGGTGTTGATGGTGGGATGAGGGATGGTGGTATATATCCCAGGAAGGGTCGATGAGGGCGGCATCAGCAGGCAGGAAAAGTCGAGGAGGCAGCTAGGAACATTGCACAGTGATGTGTTTGCGAGGAGATTACTGAAGCTTTGTTCCATTTACGATTGAGTTGAACTTGAGAGGTAAAATAGTAGAATTGGATGGTTGATGTACTTTTTAGGGTTAGCAAGACCGTGGATGACTGTGTCGATGGTGGTTTGATGTGTGATCGTACTGACGAACTTGGCATTCCCTTCATGGAGTTGTTGGATAAGTTCAGAGGCCGGCATTATATCATTAAACTGGCGAGTGGTGTAGAACTTGATACCAGACAGTTCGACGGGATGGAGTGGTGATTGGTTCGTAGAGGTGGTGGAAGGCGAGGTCGGTGATTGGTTCTTGGCAGTAGCGATTGGAGGCTTTTCATTGGTGGGAGGTGGTTGTGTCTCAACGGGCAAGGAGGCAGCTGATTGGTTCTTGGTAGTAGTGGTGGTGTGAGGTGGCGGTGGACTCTCATTGTTGGAGACTGAAGGAGATCAAGTGTTGTGTTCAAGCAGCAATTCTTGCAAGTCATCTGGTACAGCGAAGCTGACGACTTTTGGAATCATCTTCAAAATATCAGCTGAAGGAGGACTAGCTGGGAAGTTGAATGATGACATATTGTTGAGGGCAAGAAATTCGTTTATGGAAGTGTTGAAAGATCCTGATTGAGCTGCATTTTGCATGTTAGCATACATCATGCAATAATATATTTTCGTGGAGATATCGACTGGTAGAGGAGAGATGGATGGTGGTGGTGGTGGTGGTGGAGGCTGCTGAGTGGCTTGCAGGATCTTGGTGGTTGTGAGTGGAGCTTAGCTATTGCAGCATAAGTAGGCGAGTTTCCTGGTGTCTTAAGGTCTTCCTTTAGTTTCTTGCTAAGTATCTCCTTTTGAACAGGACATTTGGCTGCCAGAGTGTGGTGATCACTCTTACAGTTGATGCAGGTCGGAGCAGCAGTAGAGGTGCAGGAATGAAAGTCGTGACCTTCAGACCCACAGGTGGAACATATCTTCTTGTTCTTCACATGACATTCATTGGTAGAAGGACCATAAGAGAAACATGTCCAACAGGGTGAAATTTGTTTGAATCATTCTGGTTCAACTTGACTAGGGTTGATGTAGTAGTAAGAAACAGCCAGACCATCTGAGAGAGCTATGGTAGATATGTTCACGTCTATAAACGTGATTTTTAGCATTGATGAAGCATTGGGGATCTTGATTACACTTTCTAATGCGGCCCAATCGTTCAGGTCTTCGATCGACTGCTTGATTTTCTCAGTAGACATGGAGGTGATGAGTTTATCTAGTCGCTTCATAAACACAGATCTTTTTGCTTGCATGAATGGTGACGTTGAGAGAGCAAATCCTTGATCATCAAGGGTTTTTATAGCAGGTGGGGAAAGGACTTTTTCTGCTTCCTCATCATTGATGAATGAAGAGGCTTCGTGAAGAGTTGCAATACCCAAGAATTTCAACTGCAAACTGATTTTTAGGGCAGTTGCAAGGGCAAGCTTGGAAGCATCAGTGGTAGAAGAGTCCTTAGCCTTTTTCTTCACTCGGTGAATCATCGTGGATGCAGGTATAGGTTCCCCTCCCCAATGGGGATCATAGGGAGACTGAAAGAGTCAGAGCTGCAATGACTTGCCTGTGCAAGAGTCAGAAGCAGCTGTATCTGTATCCAATGTCTGTATCTCTGTACAGTGGACCCCCAGATTACGCTATTAAGCCGTTCCAGATAGCTTAACTTAAACCGAAAATAACTTAATCCGAATCTATTTTCCCCATAAGAAATAATGGAAATTCAATTAATCTGTTTCAGACACCCAAAAGTATTAAAATAAATATTTTTTACACATTAACTTACACAGTACATGTATATATAAATTACAACTAATACATCTTTCTTCTTTCAACATGTCGGCCGTTTCCCACCAAGGCATGGTGGCCCAAAAGGAAAAAACAAAAGTTTCTCCTTTTACATTTAGTAATATATTCAGGAGAAGGGGTTACTAGCCCCTTGCTCCCGGCATTTTAGTCGCCTCTTACGACACGCATGGCTTACGGAGGAAGAATTTTGTTCCACTTCCCCATGGAGAACTAATACATACAACAGTGTATTAACTTCACACTTACTTTTATTGAAGAGTTGTTGATGTGTGGTAGAAGGAAGGAGGGGGAAGGAAGGAGTAGTATGCTAGTGTTTGGAAGGGGAATCCCCTTCCATTAACACTGCAGGTACCAAGTTCTTTTCTGGGGTTACTGGCCTTTTTCTTTTAATGCCACTAGGACCAGCTTGAGAGTCACTGGACCCCTCTCTAACCAAAAATCTGTCCAGGGAGCTCTGTGTCTGGCATTTCTTTAAAACATCCCTGAAATGGGACACCACATTGTCATTGTACATGTTGCCAGCACGGCCTGCAACAGCTTTGTTAGGGTGATATTCATCCATAAAGCCTTGCACATCAGTCCATTGTGCAATGATCTCCTTCAGTTCTACCGTATTTCTGACATTCTTTACCACAGGGCTGGCATTAGGAGCTTTCTTTGGACTCATGGTGGCTTATTTAGCAGTTGCAGGCACTAAAAACAGTGGAAAAATGACAAAATGTATGGTATGAATGCGTGGGTGGCGGCAGTGGCGCTCACTGGTAAACAATTGCATACTGCTGTCCCAGGGTACGTGTACGCGTCCAACACGAATAGTGTATTCCGAGCTGATCATCGTAAACTGAGCCAATATTTTTACGGAAAAATGTATCGCTAACCGAATTTAGCATAATCCGACGCCATCGTAATCTGGGGGTCCACTGTATCTGTATCCAATGCAGTAAAGGCTTCACTTTGAAATCCTCACTAGTATTACTTCAGAACATGAGAGTTAGACTGTCTTTCATAGGCTTGTGTCCTGGCAGTGCCTTTTCCTCCTGCGTGATGTAGGTCCTCTTTGACATTTTCTTAAAAAAGAGGCCCGTTTCATCACAATTGAACACTTGTTGGGGTTTGAATTGTTCAGCCTCTATGTATCCTTTGAATTCCTGAACATATTTTTCAGCCGCACATTTGTCAGAACTTGCAGCCTTGCCATGCCTTACCATACTGTGTATGCCACTATGCTTCTTAGATCTGTCAAACCAGCCTTTGCTGGCCTTAAATTCACTAACATCAGCACTAGTTCCAATCATTTTCTTTACGAGATCATCATGCAACTGCCTTGCCTTTTCACAAATGATTGACTGCATAACACTATGTCCTGCTAACTGTTTTTGGTTGATCCACACCAACAACAAAGTCTCCACATCTTCGAGTATTTGCGATCTCTGTTTTGTGAGCATATTTGCACCTTTCGCAACAACAGCTTCCTTGATTTCCTTTTTCTTGGCCACGATGGAAGCGATGGTTGTGTGGGGTTTCTTATACAACCTGGCAAGCTCTGCCACACATACTCCACTTTCATATTTTGCAATGATGTCTTTCTTGAATTCTATAGTGTTTCTCACCTTCTTTACCACAGGGCTGGCACTAGGAGCTTTCTTTATGCCCATGTGGCTTATTTAGCAGTTGCAAGCACTAAAATGAATGGAATACAGTGGAACCTCAAATTTCGAACATAATCCGTTATAGGAGCTAGTTCTCAACTCGAAACGTTCGAAAGTCAAGTCAATATTTCCCATAAGAAATAATGGAAATACAATTAATTCGTTCCAGAAACCCAAAAATATTAAAAAAAAAAAAAAACCCATTTTAATGAGATTAATTATAGTTCTACATACACATAAGAATTATACATAGTAAAAGTATATTAAATAAATTCAAATATTTAAATATTTAAACAAATAAAATAAAAATTTTACTTACCTTTATTGAAGATTGTTGATGGCATATGGAAGATAGGGAGGAGGAGTGAGGGAGGGAGGGGTTAGTGTTTGGAACCTCTTTAAGGGGGGCTCCTTGTCATGGTAAAGAGGCTATCGGTCTGAGGAATTGGACCTCTTGGTCGTCTTCCTCAGACCGAACCTAATTACCCCCCAATCCCCCCTCCCTTTCCCATCTTCCCCATCCTCCCTTTTCCCTTTCCTCCTCCTCCTCCTCATCCCTCCCTTATTTCCTTCCCAGTTTTGCCCTGGGAGCTTCTCTCCTCAGGCATTCTAGTTCCTAGGTAGGGGGAAGGGTATCGTAGTCCATCCCATTCCGTTGAGGTCCTTGGCGGTGGTGTAGTTTGCCGTGGAATCTGGATCGCCTGGGGATGTCCGATCCTCTCCGGTCACCCGGGGTGGCTTTGGGTATCTTTCGGGCGACGGGTGTATCTCTGGAGGCCACCTTTCGGATTCCGGGGTGGTGGCCGAAGGCGGTATGCTTTGTGGCGGATATCCGGCCGCCCTCTCTTTGTCCGCCGAGATGGCTCGGTGGATGTGAGGTTGCTATCCCGGATTGCTGGTTTACTGGCGTGAAGGGTAGGGTATGGCACGGGTTCCATGCAGCATCTGCACTACTTGCGGTGTTGAGGTCCTCTTGGGCACGGAGGGATTTGCGTTCCCTTTCATTCCTCCTAGGACCTATTCCTCCACGTTCCCCCTTTTTTATTCTTTTTTTTATTTTTATTTTCTTTTTTTTTTTTTCTTAAAAATAAAAAGAAAGAAGTAACCTAACCATGGCTGACCCAATCCATGAACCCACTACCCCGGGCCCCTT